>CAUYTI010050029.1:0-36533 GCA_963575145.1 Galago senegalensis | reverse complement strand
AATCTGAAATACTTCCATCAAACTGGTCAACACAGCCTTCATGTCATTTTCTCAGTTATTGCTTTAAAAGGTTCACATTCTACTCTTAGAAAGATTCACCTGTACCCCTATATCATCTATGTTTCTTATGGTTCTGTAATTTGTGTAGGACTTGCAAGATGGCTTATCTCTGCTCTGTGTAGTATTAGGTGGGGCAGCTTTACTGAAGGCTGAAAGGTCATTTCAAGCTAGTTCACTCAAATGGAGTTGAACTGGGGCTTGAGCCAAGGCTTCTCAGTTCCTCTGGATCTTTTTGCAAGATGCTTATGTTTCCTCATAGCATGGTATCTTGGTTTTGAACATGACCCAAGAAGAAAGCAGAAATACATGGAAAATTTATTCACACTGCATCTCTTCTACTGTATTCTATTGGTCAGGAAAGTAACTCATCCAAGTTCAAGGAAAGGAGATATAGACTCTACCTTTTGAAGAGGTTATCAAGGGTCTAGAAAAAACAGGTAGGTCAGGAGGTATCCTTGAGTCTATCTTTGGAAAATGCTATCTGCTATAGTGGCAAACTAAGTCTGGTCAGTGGTTGCCTTCTTTTAATAAATCGAAGGATGTTGAGTGGGCATGGTTACCTTATATGGCATCTACATCATAATTTGAAGAACATAGCCTTAGTTCCTCTTACTTATTCAACCAACAGATAATGACAACCAAGTAAATGTCAGCCATTGTGTTGGGTGCTGTAGTGACTCTTAAATTCATATCTGCTTTTGGAGAAGTCTGTTTCCATCATCTTTTGACATAAATATTTTATAGGGATTTGATCTTTTCTTTATTTTATTCTCATATAACAAATGTTTTAAAATATCTGCAGTCTTTGGCCTGAAGCCAAGAGCATATTTGATGCAGGTATAATATATCTATTGCTTACTTATTAATAGATCGATACTCAAAATACTGATTGCTTTGGTGTGGGCACTAAATAATCAGATCAGAAACTGATCTTAAACAGTTATTATAGTAATACTGCTAAGAGTATATGATTTTTACTTCTGCATTCAAATAAATGAATAAATGTTGATCATGCACTATTGTTCAAGAACCTGGATTTGTCACTGAGGAAACAAAAATGAATAAGCAGATTCTGTGTCTGCTCTTGATAAGATTTAAGAAGTCTTTTGCAGTCATTTATTGTGTGTCTTCTGCCTAGAATGCTCTTTCCCCAGACGTCCAAGTGGTTCCCTCCATGACTTCCTTCATTTGTCTGATCATGTGTGATTACATCAGAAATTCTTTCTTTTCCAGCCCAAATAAGGTAATATCTTCCCCTTCCATTTTCTCCTTCATGTATTTTTCATAACACATATAACCACCATCTATTATTTGCTTCTTTAACAAGAATCAAAGTACTTGAAATTGTGACTCTAGCACTAGAAAATACCTGGCATGCAGTAGGTGCTCATCAGATACATTTTGAATTGATTTGAATGCTTGTTGATATAAGGAAATGGAGGGACATGGCAGAGATGAAGATAATTGAAGTTCAGGACAGGGTATTAGGAGGAATAGTGAAGCCACAAACAGAAGTAAGGAGGAATTGAGGTAGAAGTGTTTTCATTGTAGTTACTGTTTTTGTGTCATATCTAAAGATTTGTCCCACTAGAGGAATGCATTTGATTGCATTCTAGAATATCCCACAGATATGAAACTAATCAGATAAATATTACAAAATTTTTCTTGACAAGCATGATACTTTGTTAGTTATCTGGCCTGCTGCTCCTTACCTTCCAGCATCTTCTGGGACATCTTTACTACAGGAAATGCTACTCCAAGTGTCTTAGGATGATCAGTCTCCATGGTTAGTTATTAATCAAAGAAAAATGATAATGACTCATGTTAGCTTTTTAGCATTGGCAAGGCTCTTTCCTAGAAGTAATATCCAAACATAATGAGGTGTGGAATCTCAGTTGCCTAAACTTAGAAGGTTAATGTTGGTCTCAGTTCCCACACAGGTGCATGGTGTTGGGGGACATAATGGAAAAGGGCTGGAAGTCCCAGACACAAACAGGACCTCAGGGTCAGGGAGGGCTTCCCAAAAATAACAACTACTAAAGAGCCAAGGCCTCTTTGGGTGTGAGCCAGTGGACATCAAGAGTACACACAGCACTCAAGTGGAAACAGAGGCGAATGATTTGGCAGTTGTTTCCTGGCCACATAAAACTATGAAACAAGTTCTATTAACACAAAGCAAGTAGAGGGATCATTGCAGCTGTAATGTGACTACATTTCACAAATTAATTTCATAAAGCCTAAAAACAGTGAATTCTTGGTGACTATATTGTGTAAGAAACCCTAGAAAAAAGGTCATAATTAGGTACTTCATGATTTCCAACTTTGGGGATCCTACAGAAATAAGAGATACGTAGGAGTGTCCTCTGGGGAAGGATGAGGTGAGAAGACAGTAAGTTTTCTGTACCAACATCAACTTGAACAGTTGTTCTCAAATTTTGCTGCACATCACCTGCTGAGGCTATAAAAATTGCTATCCATAGGTTGCTCTCTAAGGCAAGGTACAAGAGAGGAGGAAACGATACAGAGAAATCTGCTTTAGATTTCTCTTGAATTTAGAATGTTTCTGACTATTAAGCCATGCATGTGTAGGGAGAAACTCTGTATGTCCAAGCAAGACCTGCCAACAACTAGCATACTGATCAATTTCTAGAGCTCACACAAGGCTTGGAGACATCTAGTTCTGACCAGCCATAATGAAGAGTCCTTATTGAATACCCACAGCATTCAACAGAGACTCCAGATAGGGTATGCTTTAGAAATAGTTCTAAATGAGGCTCTAGATTAAGAGATAGTCTACATATACCTTTTAAAAGCTTAAAAACGAGCCTTGACTGGATCAAGTTGGTCCACAGTTAACTGCCTGCATGAACAAATCCCAACGCTTGATGGCTACTGGATTTACACCATAACCATGTAAAACACACAGTGCCTGCATCCAATCAAAAATTACTAGATATACAAAGAAGCATTAAAATGTGACATATAACAAGGGGGAAAATTCTCCAGAAATGACAGATGATTGTATTAGCAAAATAAGATAACTATAGTGAATATACTCAAAGAGCCAAAGAAAAGTATGTAGTGAAGAAAGGAATTAAAAATAAAAGTTCCCACAGATGATTACAATATACAGCTTGATCTGAGGAATTGTTATATATTCAGTCCTATTGCAAAGTAGATGGGGACTAATTTTATTTTAGGGGGAGGTTGGGCATGAGACATTGAAAGGAATGGGTAATAGTAATTGCCATGGTACACATTATGAGTTTCCTTCCTGGAAAGCATTTTATGTCTTTGTATCACTGTATCTTCCAGCTTAAGCATAGGGTGCGTTGTGTATGGAGGGACCTGATAAAGGGATATTGATCCTTTGAGTTCATCATAACTATGATGTGCAAATGCTCTCAAATTTATTTGCGTGTGTATGTATATGTGTCTATTCACAAGTAACAATACGTTTTGTCTAGTATTAAAGCATTACCTTGTCTATTTTAATTATTTAAAAAATTATGCATTTTTACATTTTGGCATAGTGTTATAACCATGGTTTCTATCCAGTTATAGAAAATGAAACATGACCATTTGAAGACCTTCTTGCCTTGGCTGGGCGTGGTAGCTCATGTTTATAATCCCAGCACTGTGAGGCTGAGGTAGGTGGTTTGCTTGAGCTCATGGGTTTGAGAGCAGTCTGAGCCAGAGCAAGACCCTGTCTCTACTAAAAATACAAAAAAAAAACTGAGACAAGAGAATCATATGAGCCCAAGAGTTGGAGGTTGCTGTGAGCTATGATGTCAGCATAGTACTCTACCCAGGGAGACAACTTGAGACTATCTCAACAAAAAAATAAAATAATAAAAAGACCCTCCTGCACTTTTACAAACACTCAACACTTGGGTTTCTGATAAGAATGGTATTATAAATCATAAAAATTTAATGATACCCTAGAGAGATAATCTAGGAAAGATGCCTCAAGAAGCTGGTTAAGGAGGTGTAAAGAAGTGGGAATATTGGCGGTTTGAGAATGTATTTCCTGCAGAATGCAGGGGTCAAGTCATAAGCTTTAGAAATGAGAACACCTTTTGATTGTTTTTAAAACTGTAGTGTCTATGCAGACAGGTGATTAGAAATATTATTTTAGAATGAATCAAATCATGACATGTGATTAAAGTACTCTAGATTTGTTCTTGAGATCCCCAAACTTAATATTGAAGCAGTGTGAGAGAAACAGCTTATATTTAACTCCCATATCACCCAAATACTTGAGTAACTTTTTCTTCTGAAGGAAATGACTTTCATCTAGATCAAGAATTCCACCTGCACAGTCTTGTATTACTAGATAAGCAACTTGGTTGAGGATATTTTTAATTTGTGGAAAATCAATGCTAGCTATATTGAAAATGTGAAGCTAAAGGCTTCCTGACTCATTTACAAAGTGTTAAATACAACAGTGATTTTTATATTTTTAAATAGTTGAATACAACATAGGACTTGAGTTCATGCAGCTCCTTGCCTGGAACATTGTGAAAAATTGCATGATATTTCACAGACTCCAAGAGAAAAATGTTGAGCTGGAAAACATTCAATGAATGACAATGAATCCCCCCCCCCCCAAAAAAAGAAAAAAAATCATTCTGTAGAGAATATTTATATCTGAACAATGAGAAGTCAGTTTCTACCTTAAAATAATATCATGTAATACACTGAAGTTCAGTGGAGTCCAAACTCTGATTTACTCTGAACCTATGTTTTTTGGTGAATAGCTTTTTTTTTTGACTTGGGAGGTAGTGATGGAAAATAATAAGAAAACTGGACCTCAGATGAGGAATTCCTTTCATAGGAAAATATCAACCCCAGTAATATTTTAACCTGCTATAGATAATAAGATAAATAGGCATTCAGAAACAGACTCGAAAATCCAAAGTAGACAACAGGAAATAGTATTAAACCAAGAAATTGTTAGGTATGTAAAAAGGATTATTGTGGAAAAAGCCTAAGGGTTGGAGTGAGGGAAGAGAGAGAGAAAGAGAGAAGTATAGGCAAATCATGAAAACAAAAATATCACAGGGAATAAAATTATTCTGGTTGCCCAGTCTTCCATATCTCCAGCTCTTATGGTGACCAGGATTCTGATAGATGCAGTTATGGTCTGCTTTGTTTGCCTTTCTCTGCATTGCTGTGTTAAGGTGTTACTTCTTGCCTGCCAGGTTTGAACATATCAAAATTGATATACATTTTGATGGTAGCTTAAGTTATCTGTGAATGAACAAAGACTATATATATCTCCCAATTATAAAGGCTCAAAGGAAAGGTTTTATCAAAACCTTTTTGTTAGGAAGATCCCATGTCTTCTCCTTTAAGCTTAGTATCTGACATGCTGAAATCAATTCTTGAACACAGTAGAGATGCTTGTGTACCATCAGTCTAATTTTTATTAGGCCTCTCAAAGGCCTAATTTCTTAGTGGCCTAGATGTAAAAGACCACTAAGGGAAATGCTAGATTGATTGGTTTGCATATGCAATGCTAGCTGATCGGTGTGCTAGAAGGTGAGTCCTTTACTATCTCTAGGAATAGCGAACCCTCGGAAGGGTCATCTCCCTCTATAGTCAGCAAGACTCCAGATGTCAAAGCATCAAAAATACATAAATAAAAAGGCATATTAATACAATAATCTATGCTGCCAGAGAGCAGGAAAAAAAGAATGAGGCATGTATTCCCAATAGGTTAAAAGAACCCCAGAGGTGGTGAAAATTGATTCTGAGAGTGTTGGGGGGCAGTGAACAAAATGTTACTTTCTATGTATAAAGCACAGGAGTACATAAAGTATATAAACAGGTATATAATGCTATATGCACAGAAAGCTCTTTTGTGAGAGGAGGAGGGTGATAGTGAAATAGAGGTTGAGCAAGACTAGAAATGGGTATCCTGAATAATGGATGAGTATTCTGATAAGTGAAAAAAATTACAATATTATATTACTAATGAAAACCAATAATTAACATTACTGTAAATCAATGTATTATTTTTACTGATTTATATATAAACATCTTCTACATTTGTTTACCACTATTTCTACATAAAAATATGATCAACTTTGAGAGTGCTAAGAAAATCAAAGTCCATGGAAGTGTTTGTCTCAGCTGTGATCGTGTATGAAAATTCTGGTTTCAGACATGTGCCATGCAAAAATGTTCACATCTCTGGTGCTTGACTATTTCTAGCTTTGCTATCTAGCTCTGTACCTTTGTGAGCTAGCTAAGTCCATAGCTTTTGATGGGATTCAGGAGCCAATAGAAAATGTACTAGCTGCTTTACGTGGCTTGATTCAAGCCTCAGTAAAGGAAGTATCCTCTGAACTCTCCTAAGGATAGAGTGAAGATGGATGAGCAGATCTTACATGAAAAATCCACTGTGATATTCCAATCTCTCAAAACTTTTGGACACATTCTCTAGAGTATGGCATGGAAGTTCATTTTAACTTCATAGCTCCCTTCCATCAATTCTCATATTTCAGTGAGTTTGTAGACCTAGAGCCCCCTGAATAAGGGGAAACTGGGTCCCCGAGAGGAACGACTCTGATATAATGCCAATAATGTATGTAGTTCACTAGTCAGAGTAAGTTTTCATGGAAATCAGGTGATCAATGGGACTTTGGTCAAATACATCTCACAGTGGCCCCCTTAGATCCCTGATTCTATCTTGAGATTATTTTCTTAGTTCTTAAATAATTAGAATATATATACTCGGCAACTGGCAGAGCCCCCAACTAACTTGTGGAGTGAGAGATAAGGTATGAAATACCAAGTGAAAGCTATTGTAACTTCTCTTATCTTCCAAAATATCAAATCAATATGAGTACTAAATTCCATGGATAATTCCACTAAGGCCTTGAAAGATGCAGAGGTGGTGATTCCTAGTTTAACTCTGTGCACTTCATATATCTTCCAGATGGATCTTAGAGAATGATAGTGGCCATTATGGATTGAAATTTTTTATCCCCCCAAATTCATATGTTGAAATCCTAACCCCCAAGTTGGTCATAATGGGACATGGGGACTTTGGGAAATAATTAGGTCATGAGAATGGAGCCATTATGAATGGGACTAGTGTGCTTATGAAAGGGACCTGGAGAGCTCTCTAGCTTTCTTTCCATCCTCCAAGGGCACAGAGAAAAGTTAGCCAACTGCAACCCAGAAAAAAACCTTCACCAGAACCTGACCATACTGGCACCCTGTCTTCAGACATCTACTTTCAGAACCATGAGAAATACATTGCTAGTGTTTATAAGCCACTATGGTACTTTATTAAAGCAGCCAAAATGAAGACAAGTGCACTGCTATAAACATAATCAGGTAGTGACTGCAATTGCAGCTGGTGTTCCAGATGTAGTTTTATTTCTAGAGAAAATCAACACATCCCCTGGCAATTCATGTGCAACTATTAATATGGTTAATGCTTTTTTCTCTATACCTGGTAGTAAAGACCTTTAGAAGCAGTTTATATTCAGCTAGCGGGGCCAGCTGAAAGGCTTTCACTATCATACTTCAAGGCTGTACTGACTCTCCAGCCCTATGTCATAATGCTATCTGCTGGAACCTGATTGCCTTTCTGTTTGTATCACAGGAAGTGAAGCTGGCCCATTACCTTGATGATATTATACTGCTTGGATCTGGTGAGTTGGAAGTAACAACTATCTAGACACATTGTTAAAGTATGTGTATGTTATGAAATGGATAATAAGTACCACAAAAATTCACATGGCTGCCATGTTGGTGAAATTTCTAGAACTTCAGCAGTCTGGAGCTTGTGAAGTTATTTATTTCCAGGGTGAAAGACAAGTTGCTGTATGTGGCCCTTCCTACCACTCAGAAAGAGGCACAATGCCTTGTGGATAACTTCAGATTTCAGAGGCAGCATAAAGTCTATTTTGGCATGCTACTCCAAACCATATTCTACATTATATGAAAAGCAGTCTGTTTTGAGTAGGGATAAAAATAGAAAAGGCATTGGAGCAGGTCCAAGATGTTTTGCAAGCTGCAAGGCCACTTTCAATCCATAATGGTCACTATCATTCTCCAAGATCCATCTGTTTTCTGCATAGGCCAAATTTGCACAAAGATAAGGTAGGAATCGCCACTTCTGCATCTTTCATGTCCTCGATGGTGGGGTTATGACCCAACAAATCCAATGGTGCTCTAAGTGTCAGTGGCAGCCAAGGATGCTGCCTGGAGTCTCCTGTGTTTCTCTATAATTGAATCATAGTTTATAACTTTTGGATTTTATAGCAAAGGCATGACATTCTCTGTAGATAACTATTATTCTTTTGAGAAAAGCTTTTATTTTCTCACTGGGTTTTAGCAGAAATGAAAACTGATCTTGTGCCACCATGTTGCCATGTGACCTGAGGTGCCCATCATGAGCTAGCACCCACCTCTGTCCCAGCTTTAGATGTGAAGAAATTTGTTCTAACGCCCCCACTCTCTCTATATATGTTACAATATGTGTGTGTGTGTGTGTATCCCTCTAGTAGTCTGCTTCTTATTTCATGGAAACCTGACTTGCACATAACTATACTTGTATGCATAAGCCACATGAACTTGGAAACTGGGTGGCTTAGCTAGGTCAGAAGTAGGATACCTTTGCTCAGATTCTACCATAAACTGACAAGGAAATCACTTAGGTGACATAGTTTTAGAATATCTTGAATTTCTACTTCTTCCCTAAGTCCTACCACATTTCTTATAAAGATTTTCCTAAAGAACTGTGTGTGTTCTCACTGACTTAAATGCTTGAGCATGCGGAGGGCTCATTATAAGTACAGATTAGTTTTCTCTATTAGTTAGGATGATAGCCATTGCTCTAATCTATCTCAAAATAGTAAATGGCTCAAGCTCACATCCCATGGAAATTCATACACAGCTATCAATTTGTTTAATGCTTTTTCACTATTGCTGTGTGTTGACTGTAAGAAATACACACATACACACACACACACACACACACATAGAGGTCTGGCAATTATGTTTGTGAACTTGCAGCTGCACACTTATGTTGGCAGCACCATACAAACAATTAGGTAAGGTTTCACAACTTGGTATGTCAGTGTCTCACAGTTGTGTTTGATGTGTGGTGGTATCTTGCTGAGCAGCATTCATTATTGTTATTTTCATGTGCCATCAGGAGAATGTCAGAGCTTAAAATGGAGCAACAAACAAACATTTGCAAATTTCTTGTTAACTTGGCAAGAGCAGAAGTGAAATCAGGGACATGTTAGTCCAAGTTTATGGGGATACTACCATGAAGAAAACAGCAGTGTTCAAATGGATTAAACATTTTTCTGAGGGGAGAGAAAGCAACACTGATGAAGAGAGGTAAGGGCAGCAAGTAGGAAGCAGAACTGAAAAAACGTTGCAAAAATTCATTAAATTATGTATCAAAATCATTAGCTAACCATGAGAAGCAGAGAAGATCAAATAAATGTCAATAGAAAACAGCTAAGAAAATCGTGACCAATAAATGAAGGCTCTTGTATGTATCACAACAATATACCAGCTCACATGGCACTGTCTGTGAGGGAGTTTTTAGCTAGTACACAAATAACTGTATTGGAACAGCCTCCCTACTCATTTGAATTGCCCCCCCCCGTGACATTTTTAATTACTCAAAGATAAAGAAAATATTGAAAGGAAAACATTTTAATGACATTCAGGAATTTAAGGTTAATATGACTACAGTTTTGATGGCTATTCCAGAAAGAGTTCCAAGATTGCTTTGAAACGTGGACTAGGTGCTGCTGTTGGTGCATAGCTTCCCAAGGGGAGCACCTGGAAGATGACCCCAGCTATATTCAGCGGTGAGGGATGTAGCACTTTTTCTAGGATGAGTTCATGTCCTCACATGAATAATATCTAGATTATGGACCTATGAAAACTTTTTCCTTTTTGACTTTTTCTCCAAGAAACACTATTTCATAATTAAAAAGTCTTATTTATAAAGAAGGAAAATCGTTATAAACAAAGTAGGAAGTGAGCCCCCATCTCAGTGTCCAATGCAGGCCATTTGGATTGGCCATGGAGGAGGGTCTTAGATAGGATGTGGAGACTTCTGTACTTGATTAGGATACCACTGGTAGTAGGCTAAGGGAAGTTACTTCATGGGAAACAACAGTTAGTAATGAGGGAGGAAAGAGAAGCTGTGGGCGGTTAATCATGAATATTCTCCATCTAACCTCTTCCTTATCCCAACTCACCCTTCATTTGTTTCATGGCCTGTGAAATGGAGATACCAACAGTGGCCACCTCCTGGGGTTGTTGTAAGGATTATCTAAGTTAGTATATGTACTTGCTCTATAATGAGAGCTATTATTATTCCCAAGTCTGGCCTGAGCCTGTTCTGAGCTAACAGAACAGGGTAATTTGTGGGTAATTTGTGTATTTTCTCTCTGGAAGTCAGCATTGAATTTCCCACTGATTTCATAGAACAAAATAGTCTGTGTCCATTGCTAATTTGTATTACTATTATTATTATTTCCTTATAGGAAAGTTATGGGTGGTGTAAAAAAACAAAGAAATCACCAACCAAGGGACCTAACTACTCTACAACCAAAATGACACCACCAAGAAAAGATCACAATATAATTTTTCTTTTTGTTCTTTTATTTTCCAGGTTGTAAAATGTTAATTCAAAATGTCATTTTAAATAATAATATTTTTATTTGGGAGAATGTTAAATAAGACCAGTCCCTGCTATTTTCAGCAGTGATACTTCCTCTGCTTCAATGTGAGCATGAAATTGGTATGTGTAGACTGTAAATACCATAAGGACAGCGACCTTATCTGTATTTCATTTTGCTGTGTCCCTAGTTCTTCAAAAGCAGTACATGCTGAATAGATGATTTGTCAATAAATTTTATTTATTTATTTAGAGACAGGGTCTCACTCTGTTGCCCAGGCTAGAATGCCATGGCATCAGCCTACCTCACAGGAACCTCAAAATCCTGGGCTCAAGCAATCCTCCTGCCTCAACCTCCTGAGTAGCTGAGACTACATCTACCCACCATCTACCCAACAGTTTTCCTATTTTTAGTAGAGATGAGGTTTCACTTTTTCTTAGGCTGGGCTTGAACTTCTCCCCCCTCAGCCTCACATAGTGCTAAGATTACAGGTGTGAGCCACCATGCCCAGCCTGTTAAGAAATTTTAAAATGAAAACTCATAGCAAGTTCTACTTTTTATCTCTGCAATTCTAAAAGATAATAAAAAAAATGGAACTTTGATTAGGGTTATTAGGATTATATATGGCAAAAATTAAAGTGGGAAATTTGTTATTAGGAGAATTCAAGTGTATTATACACACATAGACATAGAAGTATGTACAACTCTACATACACAATTATATGTGTATATGAGTGTATATATTACATACATACAAATATGTATAATATGTATACATATATACAAATATATGTCTATCATATTTACTATGATCATGTAATGTGATTATAGTTAATATTTATTGAACATTTACTAATTTCTAGAAATTGAAAGTTAGGCTCCAACTTCTTTTTGTTGGAGCCTAACTTTGAGGGTAGATAGTAGGATTGTTTTCTTGAAGAGTTGTGGAAATAGGCAGGGATAGATGAGGAAGCTTGTCTGGCATGCAGGCAAGGTAATGGTAATGATATAGGTGGGATCTGAACCCAGATAGGTTCATTCTAGATAAAGCTACAAGTCTTCTCTGTCAGGACTTCTATTTCCTCATGTGACAAAAATGAGTAGTATAAATATGAGGAAATAAAGTGCAGAGATTTCCCATTTATGAGATTGGCAGGAACCAGAGACAGCCTTTGTGCCCTTGAAAAGGTATTCTCTAGGAATCAAGCTGTCTAGTCCTCTGAACCACTGGTGAGCAAAAATAAGAGTCGGGAGCCAAGTGCATTCTCTGGGAGATAATTTTGCCAGAAAGTGAGCGAGAAAAAGATAGAACTATTGCTACTGATTAACAATCTTATTAGAAGACAGTAGCTGGATAACCTTCCTTTCTTCCATTCTTCCTTCCTTTAACATTTCCTGAGCAACTACTTTGTGCTAGGACCTGAAAATACACAGATAAAAAGCGCACAGGAATTAGCCTGGAGAAGCTCATAGTCAAGGGAATAAACAGGTAGGTAAACGTGACTGAGGTACAATGTAATCAAATGGAGGCAAATACACGTGCAGCCTATCCTAGACCACAGGGAGGATGTGACTCATTCAGCCTGGGGGTGTCAGGAAACATGTGGAATCAAGGGCATGCCATTTGAACCAAGTTTTGAAGAATGAGGAGATTAGTAAGGAGGAAAAACAAAAGAGTGAAGGAAATCGCATTTTCTGTGTTCACTTTGTCATTCTCATAGTTTTGTTGAATGTCTACTGTATTCTAGCCCTGTGCACACTACATTCTGAGGATAGTAAGACAATTAACTTCTTTAGCATCTCTAGTCTTAAGGGATCAACTATCTTTAATTGTCCAATTACTAGTGTAATTTCCCATCTGTTTTATGACAGGAAGCCCAGCTTTTTCCAGTTCCCTAAGGTCCATACCCTATCCTGGTTGTCTTTGATCCTCTAATGTCAATGACAACCACATGATGTAACATGGACGCCAGATACCAGATACTACTGCTCCATAAAAACACAAGGCGAGTTATTCCCTAGAATTCTTTCTTTTGGTCACAAGCTCCAGCCAGGAATTATGTTGCAGGGGCCAACTCACCTTCCAGCAGGTGTCCCTCTTCAGACTCTAGATTATAAAAACCCTCGAGATTATCAAAGAGAGAAAAACCCCAATATTCAATTTGCTTACAAAGATATTTGAAATTTCAGAGATGTAGCTCTGCCTATAATGACAATATTTAAACTTATTATGTAAATACCTTAGTCTCTCCAGTCTTTCTATATCAGCATAAAAGTCTTGCTTTATCTTTGTTTAAAAAAAGATGATAATAGTCTTAGCCAAGGGGCCACCCCTAGACCTAAGACACAGGTGACCATAGGGACAAATTCCAGTTCTTTAGAAAAAAAATAAGTGCTCATAACTTTAGAAATGGCAGCCTCTGATAGCTGGATATTGACCATCCCAACTATCCTTCTTAACATTTTAAGAATTCCCATAACTATAGGATGTTGATGGTGAATGTTAATGTAGATTCAGGTTATATCTCACTCTGTACGCAGCCAGGCTATTTTTGTCATGCCATTTTTTAAATGGTTGATTTCATTCTGATTGGTAAACCTTTTGTTGAACTTAGCCAGTCCTGTGCCATGCCAGTTGTTAAAAAGTTTGCATAATGCTTAGCCTTCCTTACAGATCATCTGATTCAGAGTCTGGAAATACGCTATATTTGCTGTTACTCCTGGGACCTTGAATGACATTTCTTATCTACTTGTTTATCTTCCCTGGGTCTGAATGTGGCTTCTCCATCCTTCTCATTGCAGCTGTCCAGGCAGCCTCTTTTAATTGATCAGTCTTGGCATGCAAGAGAATTTTCCCTCCCAAGTGTAGTCAAAATCCATCATTGTTCAGATGATGGTTTGCCTATCAGAAGGAAAGAAGGGCTCTCCTGACATAAAGCTAGTGACAAAATTGAAACAGTGAGAAAATACAAATATAATGTCTGTAGCATAGTAAGAATATTAAATGTCAAGTTTATGGTCTTTCAGTTAAATAAACCTGCATTTTGTAGAATCGAGTTTGTTAACTCCTTTCTTTTCTTATTTCTTTGGAAAAGGAGAGTTCGTACTTACATAAAGGTAAAAGTCTGTGTTACATGTTGGAGCATTTCTTGCTTTTTATGCTATTCCGTTGAGTTTTCTCTCTTTGTTTTGTCCCAGGTCTCTCTGGAGGCTATCAAGTGAGCTAACTTGTATAAACTCTAGTGGTGAATGTTTTCTGTGAATAAATTCAATCTGGGACAGAATACAGTGTTCACTTCTAGGATGAAAATCAATCTGCCAGAAGAATTTCTTTACTGCTTAATCTGTCTTATGTGTCCAAATATGTGAACACTAGAACATAAATCATTGTTCAGAAATTGATTTTTCCATTATATATTCCAAGAAGTTGTTTTTCAATTCTTGAAATTAAATAAAGAGACTTTTTCAAGTATAAGACCTGAAGAATTGACTTTCACTTTGTTCATTGGCATCTTCAACGGCAGGTGATGAGTTTATGGGTGGCAGTTTTTTTATGGGGTAAGATTCCTTAAGTACAACCCTTATTGCTTTCATTTATTCTGTAGATAACTAATGGAAACATTCTCAGAAAGGGAAAATGTTTGGAACACAGATTGGAGATACTATAACTGTGTGCAAGGTCCGAGCCCCAGAAGACCTGTGAAATATACTTGTACAAAAGTAGTCCTAAGCCACTGCCATATTCTCAGCTAACTACTTTATTTGGAATTGTACAGATAGCTACAAAGCTGATAAACATTTCTACCACAACTCTATTCTTTCTAATATCAGAGGGGAGAATTCAGTAAACTTCAGAATACCCCCTGAAATCATGTAGTAGGCACACAAAGAACTCTGTACTACGCTATGAGCTCTTGTTAGACCTTCACTGAGGAAGTCTGTGACAGCTCCTTTGATTCAGAACAATATTGTAGTTGAAAAATAGAGCAAATGGATAGTTCCATAATAGATGAGAATCAGCTGAAGCACTAAAATGTAAATGAACACTTTGACCTTGCAAAGTGATGGATTTAGCACCTTGTCCTTACAATCCAGAGCCTGAAATCTGCTGATCAATTAAATATAGCTACCACATTTTAGAGCAATAACAGCTATGAGGTGTTGCCTGCTCTTGGTTTCAAAGAGTGTCAATGTTATCAATATTAGTCACCTTAAATACTTAAGGAAAAACCAACCATCCTTTTTCACCTTAGGTCACACTTTTATTTTTGTAATTATTAACCTTGTTTCTCTATAGGTAAGAAATTTCCCCATACCCCAGTTGCCCTCAAAATTTTCTCTTTGTGTTTGGTTTTTACAGTTTGAATATAAGACTCTGTCTGTGTGTGTTAGGTATTTATATTGGTATTCTCTGAGATTTTTGATCCATAGTTTGTTAATTGTCACAAATTTTGGAAAATGCTCTGCCATTATTTCTTCAAATAGTTTTTCTGTTCTGTTTTCTCTTTCTCCTCCTCTGGTATCCCAATTATACATATGTTATATCATTTGATATTGCCCCACAATTTTCAGGTGTTCTATTCTGTGTTTGTTTTCATTCTTTTTTCTCTTTGTATTTCAGTTTGGGAGATCTCTTTTGATATATCTTAAAGGTCACCAATGCTTCCCTCAGCTGTATTGAATATACTGATGAGCCTGTCAAAGGTGTTCTAAACTTCTGTTACCGACTTTTGGATTTTTAGCATTTCCTTTTTGTTGTTGTTGTTGTTGTTGTTGTTATAGTTTCCCTATCTCTGTTGACATTAGCCATCTAGCCTTACATGCTGTCTACCTTTTCCATTAGAGTTTTTAACTTTTTAATCTGTAGTTATTTTAAATTCCCATTCTGAAAATCCCAACATCTGTGTCATATCTGAGTCTGGTTTTGGTGATTGCTTTGTCTCTTCTGAGACATGTCCTGTGTGCTGATAGCTGGAAAGATTGTATAAGGCTAATAAGGAAGTATACCCTTAAAGTAAGAATTTATGTCAAATCTTACCTAGATTTGGTTATGTTTGATGTTGGTTGTAGCTGTGGATAGAAGAGGGTTCACATTCCTCTAGTGGCCTTATTTTGTCTTCCTTCTTGGTTTTGGGTTTTTTTGTTGTGCTTTGGAGCTCCCTCAGCTATAATCTACTACTGTTATTACTGAGGCTTATTAGCGTGGCAGTAGGATTTACATACACTGGGGAAATACCATCACCAATCTTTTGATGAAGACTTAGTCTTTGGAGTGCACAGTGAGCCTATGTCTCAAGGTTATGACCTTTATAAATGTTTCTGTTCTTTATTTAGGAGTAGCACTTTCTTTGTTCCACCCTAATCCCTGTCCAGGATGCCATGGGTATTCTCCAGTCTCTCCAGTCTAAGTTGTTCCAACTAGATTGTGCTTTAGTTGTCTTAGGTGAACTAGGATGGCGTGGAACAGAGTTCCCTAACCTTAGGTGGAATGAAATTTCACTACTATTGCTGTTTAATGATGTCCTCCCTGGAGATTAAGCATGAGGGAGAAGCAATTTACTGGATTTTACCGTGGCTACTCTTTACTTCCATCTGCCAGGTCCCCAAGGGAGACTTTCTATGGGCTCTTTCTCTGATTTGCTCTATGAAACCCTGGGAGTTGAAGGGGTTGTTCCTGGAAGAAAAGACTGCTTCTGTATAGAGGGCCTCAGGAACATCTTATTCTGATGCTATCTCATACTTGGCCTCCATAAATTCATCGAATTTTCTAGTTCAATGTTCCAAAGGCATCTGCTTCAGGTAAGCAAATGCTCAGTCCTCTGTCTCCTGGGAGGTAATCTGTAGATTTAGGGAGGTGACCTCAGCTCTTCGAGAGGTCTAAGAAAAGCCATTTTTGTTTTTCCAAGTTTTTCTTATAAGGATGGGAATGACACCTTCCAAGCTCTTTTTATGTCTGAACTGAAACTGAAAGTCCCTGCACACTTTTATTTTTATTTCTTTTTCTAACCTAATGTCAGTGATTCCATTAGGTTTATGTCCAGCTGCAGGTGACACAAAACCCAAAATAACAGTAGCTTGGACAATACTAGAAACTTGTGTCTGTCTCAATAAAATGTTGTGCATGGAATGTCAGGTGTCCATAATGCCAGGGATTCTCAGATTTTTGGTACTTTGTCCACTCTCAACAAGCAGAATTCATGTAATGGTTCCAAACATTCAAACCTCCAGCCATTACACCTGAAGTCAAACCAGCAGAAAAGAAGAAGTAAAAGAAGGTCCTCTTTTTAAGAACACTTTCTGGAAACATGTGACATGACTGTTTATATCCCATGGTCTAGAACTTAATCATATGATGACACCTACCTAGAAAGGAACTTGGAAATGTAATCTTCATTCTCCATAGCTACTATGCTTAGCTAGAAACTAGGAGTTTTCATACTAAGTGAGAAGGGGAAAATTAAGACAATTAGAAGTCTGAGTGAATTTTTGTGTATATGTGTGTGTGTTTGGATTGTGTGCCTGTTAACTATGAACAAACTTTCATCATGGGATTATTTCCAATTTTCTCTTTAGAAATCCATTTTTTTACCTCTACTATTTGGCCAAGCCTGTCTGCCCATTTCTGCTTTTCTGGAACATACAGAGTCTGTGTTTTCATATCTGAGATACAATGTTTCTGAATAATGCTATGTAACAGATTATTAATTAAACCTAAAAAAAAAAGGAGTGTGATAATAAATGCAAGTAAATAGTGACGCTGTCTTAGTCTACTTGTGCTGCTATTGCACAGTATCTTAGAGTGGGCAATTTATAAAAAACAGAAATTATATTTCTCACACTTTTGAGGGCTGAGAAATCCAAGATCAATGCACTGGCAGGCTACATATCTGGGGAAGGCCTGTTTCTCATGGATGGCACCATGTAGGAGTCTTCACATGTAGAAAGGATGGGAAGGATGAAAGAGAATGAATACTATCCTCACCTGGCAGAAGAATGGAAAAGCATAAAGGGCCTGAACTAATTTCCTCCAGCCATTTCATAAGGCACTCTTCATGATTTTTACTTCCCAAAAGGCCCCACAAAGTCCCCACTTCTTATCACCACAATGAGTGAGTTTTAACACACGAGTTTGGGAGACATCAGACTATAGCAGGGGCAAAGCATGTGGCTTACCGATCAAGAGGTATAAACTGTAAACCAGGGTAGTACTCACTGGGAAAGTCAAGCCATTGGTTGCTTCTACATCAGCTTTTCTTAATTCAGTTGAATCAATGACCAACAAGAAGTTTTTGAGAATTTACTATGTTCTCAGTAAAAAGCTAGAAATAAATAAAAAATAAAAGACTTGGTTCATTTTCTTGAAGAGCAAAAACTGACAGATGAAACATTTTGACGCAGTAAATAGCACTTTTGTATATGCACATGTGATAACTCTCATAATAGTCGTGAGATCAGGGCACTCAGTGCAGAGCTGGATACCTGAGGCTGGACAGCTAAGGATATGGGACTTGTCCCATTCTTGGGATGGCATTGATCCGTGAATCTAGCACAAAGATATGCTTGCTCTCTACCAATAGGATAGAATCAGTATCATACAAGGCATAGAATGATTTTGTAAGATAAAACAAATATGAAGGAATTATTGTTGTTGCCTATCAGTCACAAAGGCCATTGCTTATTCCATATTTGTCCCAAATTCCCACGCCAACAAGGAGTTAACAAAGTGGCCCCCAGCCCACTGTATATGGTAATTAATAGTTTGCCTAAAAATAGTCACTAATTGTCATAGGCTTTTATTCAGAAAAAAGAAAATATCAAAACATTCACTCACAGAAGGAAAATTATTATCTTAGTTTCCACTAAGTAATTCTACGCCCTCCCCCGGCACCAACCAAAATACTTGCAGTTGGGTTATGGGCGTCCTGCCTTGGTAGGCTTCACTTCTTTGAGTAACTTTGCTGTTTCTAACATCTCTAACTAATCATAGTCACAGAAATGACAGGTCCAAACTGGACAGCTGTTTCTTGAAAATAAAATGTCTAACGGCAAAAACTATTACCCTTGCCAATGAAAAAGCAAAGGCATCTGTACTTCTCAACTAAAAGGGGCTGGTTCTTGGTTTTTTGGTTCCTTTGTAGTTTCAGGCCACATTTAGATGAATCTGTTTTGCTAAAAAACTGAATTTTCCAGTGAAATTGGTTAGGTATTAGCCTTTTGTCAGGCATAACAGAATCATGATATGCTTAAAGCTACACTACACTTGGTGTAACGGGAATGCTGTTTTGTTCATTTTCCTTAAGTTATGGAGGGAAACAAGATGCCATAGTCTGGTTGTTTGTAGGAATTTTGGAGCTGAAGAATACCCTTCATTGCTAGTCGTTTGTTTCCATAGTAAGGTGTGATGTGTCTCAGCAGATGTGGCAGTGCAGAGGAACTCAGTCAGCGTAGCTAAACGCTGAGGCAGAGGACACAGTACGAGCAACCGGGAACCACATACCTAAACAGCAATATGATTTCAGGGTTTTTTCTAAGAGAAAATTTGGACTATTCTACTTTTAAAATTAAGATTAGGAAACACACATGTCTATTAAAAATACTACAAATCATCATCATCATCATAGCAATTTTCTAGTTTCTATTAGAAGAGAAGGAAAAGTTGTAAGAAGAAGTAAAGACAAAACAGGGCAGAAGGATGGAGACATTTTTAAAAATCACCAAAATAAAAGTTATTAATGCATGTCCAAAGAAATATTTTAATGGAGTAATTTCTCAAAATGTGGCTTCTAAAAACACCTGCTGCTAAAGATATTTATAACTCTATGAGGAAGTTTTTGTTACTTTTGTTCTAGTGATAGCAGTATTACCCTATTTTTATATTTGCCTCTTCTCAAAGAAGTACATTGAGGGTCTGATTTGAGTGATCAGAAATTCTTCATCCTGACTTGAAGTCTTTAGTTCACTCTGTCTTATAGAAGGCTTCAAACTACAGAAATAAAACGTAAGAGTTTACTGTAGAGGTGTTCAGGCTGTTTAGAAATGCCCTTTTGTCTTAAAGGCTACCAAACACATCAAGGACACTATAAGACAAAGGCGCAAACAACCAACCAGAACTAGATTAACAATGATAGTGTTTTAGAGGTGGTGTGCCTTAAAGTTACATTTTAGCATAATACCTTCATTTCACAGATGAAGATAACAAATCCCCCCAAATTGAAAGGACTTATTCAAGGATCACAAAGGTAAATGGTGGTATAGAACCCAAATTATGACTTCTATTTATTTCTCCCTGTGTACATAATAAGGTTATGGCACACATGTACCCCTGTAGAATTTTCTCTGCATTTCACATTCTATTAAAAAAGGCACCTTGAATAACTGAGCCAAGTTCTCAGTTGATGACAGAATTATACTTGCTTTTCCTAAAACTTCTCCATTGAAGATACATTGACGTTTGCAAATAGATTCTCTTTGAACAGCTCGTAATAATTGGGATTTCTCTTCATTCCTGCTCATGCCAAAATAAAAGAGTAACATTTTTATTTTTACCTAAGGCCTTTCAATTCTAAAAAATTGAGTGAGGAAACTGGATATATTACTGGAATGAAATTACTGATTTCTTCTTTCTCCCATCTCTGGAACCCATAACAATAACTTGCATTTGGACTACCACCAGAACAAATGAAGAGTGACTGTCAAACAGCTGAAGACTCACGGGTCAACCCTGCCTCATGCCTATACTGTAGCCAAATACTTTTTGATCACATTGCAAAAGTTTTCTCATTGGAACACTTAGGCCACATAATCAAAAGTGTCATTTTTCAATGAGTCCACTTCCAGTTAGTTGAGAAATCTATTTCTAAATTTGATACTAAACAGTTGTAGAATACTTAGCAAAACATTTGTAGCATGATATGACTCAATTTCCTCATCAATAAGATAAATATGATCTGACTTTTCCACCTCTTGGATGTTAATGACAAATTCACAGCCTTAAACTCCTTAGCCCATGTTAAAGAAACAAGTTAAATATTATCATAGAACAGATTGAGAGGAGAGCCACTTTTTAATACATTAAATCTAATTCCATTAAGGCTATCTAAATTGCTTGATGAAGCTGCACCTGATTTGAGTCACATGTTTTCACTTTTGTACAATAAATAGAATATTAGATGCTAAATTTATAAATTTCCTTGCATATATTTCCTGTTCTCAAAGTCACAAATGGGATAAAATGTAATAGTATTAATGGTTTATAAGAACTTATTTTAAAAAGTACACCTTTAAATCTATTGAATTATCTAATAAGAATATATTAGGTTATCCATAAATCTTTGAAAATCACAGGGGCAAATAAGACACTGTGTGAAACTACTTTAATAAGCATTAAACACCATGGCATCTATTTTGAAGAATGATGTGCTGTATAACTGGCAGGACATCAAGCACCACAGTCAGAAAGCCCTTGTTCTTTATTTTTTTTATTGCTTTTTTTGGTTGTTGTTTTCCAAAACAAAAGTTAGAATTTACCCATGAAAAGGGAAATTACATTTTCAATTTGCAGAATAATCAGGGTATGGAGAAGGAAAGCTCGAATTCTTGATTGTGAGCAACCCAAAAATTTTGACAGGAATCATCTCTGTCTACCTCTCAACTAAAGCTTTCCAAGAATTTCTAGTAGAGTGACATATCTATTGCATATTTTAGACCTTGGGAACTGCATTGTTTATGTAAATCTACTAATTATTAATTACTAAAATTACTAATTAGCAATTATTCTAATGAACAGAAAAATTATATTCAACAACTGGAAGTTAACTCAATCTATTCAGGCCAACGGAATAATAATAATAATAATAATTTTCATTCCCCAAGCAATTATCTGGTTTGATTGTCTAGATTTATTGATGCACATTACCTAAACCTATAGGTTTTTTATTTTTTTCCTTTGGGGACATGAATATCAATAACCCAGTCAGGTGAGAATGTGGGACTCATTAATATGTGATTAAAATAGCTTAAAATATTTTCTTTTTGGAATTCTTTATGGGATTAGACACAGATATCCTGTGAAAACTTTTTTTATTTATTTACATTATAAGGATTTAAATGTTTGGCACCCAGAGGTAAAATATAAAGACAAATTTGATTCAATCCTCTTGATACTATTTTAAGTCATATCTTCAACCAAAAAACATTGGGATGGTAAAAGACAAAGATAAGTGTACTCTAGAGAGGAAAAACATAAACTTTATTTTTGTCTACTAGTGCTTAAATACAAAGATAATTCCTCATTTTTACATTCTGCATTTAATCTGGGATAAACAATAACCCATCAATGCTAATATTGTACAGTATCCTTGGTAGACAACTAACTTGTGCTTTCTAGTTCTTGTTCTACACTAATTTACCCCACTGTCTCTTAACATCTCCATTCATCTATCCATCCATACACTAGTTGAAAGATCTTCACTTGCCATTTTGAAAAACTTGTATAAATACATCTCTGATTGGAAGAGACATAGTTTTCTAATTGCCTTATAATTTATACATCTATCTGCCTCAATGGAAATAATGCTTTCTGTTGTGAGAGAAAGGCAGGGCAATTTCATTTCCTTTATCTTCTCTCCTTCCTAGTTTTACATTTCATCACTATTCTCTCCTATTTTTAAATTGTCCTCCTTTGGGCCTGGAAGTCATTAAAGTAGACTCCTTGCTAAGTCAGTTGCCTATTAATGGATATTCCTGTAGTCACTAGCTTTGAAATGACCAATTCTAGACAGTCTATCAGATTTTAGCCAAGACCCAGATCCTCTTCACTTGGTGGTTGGATGGTGTTATGAACATAAAAATGGCAAGACATAGTATTGGTTTTATTCTTTCACTTGCCATTGGTTCATTTAATCAATATTTATTGACTTTCTACCACACAATAACAACCTGATATTGTTGTAGGACCTGAATGATTCTCTTTTATTTCTATTGCCCATTTGTGTATTTTTGGTGTTGCTGCAATTGCTGAGGGGGTCTTCTTCATAAACTCTTTTCCCAGGCTGATATGGTCAAAGTGTTTCCCCCACACTTTCTCCTAGAATTTTTACCATTTCATGTTTTAAATTTAAATCTTTTATCCATTGAGTCAATTTTTGTGAGTGATGAGAGGTGTGGGTCCAGATTCAGTCTTCTATATGGGGCTCACTAGTTCTCCCAGCATCATTTCTTGCCTCCTTCTTGATCCAGCCCTTTAAAAATGCCTGATTTCTTTCATAGTTCTGCTTTGATTTCTTTCTTTCTCATCAGATGTGGACTCCTTGGGCCTTTTTAGTGGATATGGTGATACTTTCCTTCATATAATAGCTATTGAAAAGGATCAGATAAATAATGTTAATAATTGATCAATTTTATGTGTTCTTCATAAATTTTCAGGTCCTGGCTTCAAGGCTGAGTTGACAGAGGGGAATTTTCAGCCGGGGGCAACGCTCATTTCTTACGCTATTATCTCTAGGTGACACTCATTTTTTTACACCATTATCTCTAGAAAGTTGGCCTACTCCTCTCATCTGGTTGGATTATTTTCTCAAACCAAAGTTGTTATGGGTGTTACTCCACTTTTGAAAAAGGAGTAATTTGAAAGGACTTATATTTCATTTTCACAGAGAACATTCTCACCAGCCTCTGAACAGTAGGTTTACCATTGCCCCAAAACATTAGCAACCTGTTTAAGAAAGTCATAGCAAGGACTCCTATTTATAACAATACCCTCCCATTGCATAAGACTTTCTCCCCACCATTTCCTGTGTTAAATTTGTTGCTGGATTATAGAAAAAAGAATTAACTTGGGAGAAACTCAGATTTCTAGATAAGGTAGAAAAAACTTAGACTCTCTGAGATGCAAATGTCTTTTTGGAAGAGAGAGGAGGAAATTGGCCTGATTTTAAGGCTTCTGACCCATCAAGGAAGGACATACTGCCCTGACCAGGCCCAGGTCAGTGCCACTTGTATCCTCAGGCATGTTGTAGTCCAAGCCTCCTGAGGCACAGGTGGAAGCCTGTGGCTGAGGATGTGACTCAGAAGTGGCAGCCAAAATTCCATGAATCCGCTCTCTCTGGCAGGTGGTAGAGGTACTGAAAGGGCTGGGCTTTGACAGCAGGAGAACTCAGGCCAAAACTTGAGGGAGTCTTAGCATGGAAAAGCTGACACTTGGCCTGGAAATCAAATTCCAGGCAAATGTGGCAATGTGGTTGCTGTTTTACAAGAATGCTCAGGAAAATGTCTCAGAAGCCGCCAGGCCTGGGTCATTGCATTCTGCCCCAGCTCTCTGAAGGGTCACAGGCAGGAGAGCACTGGGCTTTTCTCCTCAAAACTCCTGATACCCTCAACTGATCAGTTATGCACTCCTCTCCTCCCTCTGCTGTCCACTGCTGCCTGATGTCCTCTAGTGCAGGAGTTCGTTTTGTGTGGTGGATGCCCTTTACCATTGGCAACGCCTGTAGACTTCTCAAAATAATAAAATTTCAGATCCTGTTTTTGGATACATAAAATAAAATATGTAAGATTACAAAGGAAATAAATGTCATTGAAAATTGAGTTATCAAAATATTTTTACATTATAAGAGATATTTAATAGAAATGTTTATTGCGTATACTTTACCAATTCATTAATAATAAAATTTATTGGCAGATCTAATAACTAGTGTAATTTCAAAGTAGTGATCAGTGAGAAAATATTGCAAGATATCTGTGCAATACTGAAATATAATACAGTGGGCATAAAGTTTGTATGCAAGTATGAAACTGATTTCTGTTGGTGGCTGGGGGACAGGTATTCTTAGAGCCACTCAGATTTGTTGCCTATGGTCAACAAAGAATATAAAGGGTTTCATAATTGAACAATTTATGTGTTCAATTGAAGATTGAAGCACATGCTAAATTTCTGATAGGTGATAATGAAAATCAAGATGTGATTTTCTTTTTGTTCTTCAAGCTCATGGACTCCTAGCTTTAGAATCTCAGCTCTAGTTCTGTCTTCCATTGTTCCTTATTAGCAATCACACATCACTTCTTGACTTCTAGAATATCAAGTCATCTAGAGTGTCTATTTCACCATGGCATTGATATTTGAAAAAGGGTAGGAAAGGATTGAACAATTTTGAGGGTCTTCCAAGTGCTGAATGCTTTACAAATGTTTTCTTGTTTAATTCAATCTGTGCAACTTCTTGAAGTAGAAATGTCTTCCTTTATTAAATGGGTGAGTAAATTGAGCCTCTGAGGATTTGGGAAGCTTAGCCAAGACTGTAGCCGGTGAGCATCAGAATCAGGATTTGAACCTAGAGCCCTTTTAATCATGCTTCTTCCTTAAATTTATCTCACCTTCTTCTTTTTTTTTAAATTAAATCATAGCAGTGTACATTAAACTATCATGGGGTGCAGTGTACTGTTTCTGTATACAATTTGAAGTACTTTCATCCAACTGGTTAACATAGCCTTCATGTCTTTTTCTTAGTTATTGTGTTAAAACATTTATATTCTACATTTAGAGAGATTCACATGTACCCTTATAGGATGAACCACAGGCGTGATCCCCCTAGTCACCCTCCCTCCAGCCACCCTCCTCCTTCCTCTCCTCTTCCTCTTCCCTCTCCCCATATTCCTGGGCTAAAATTGGGTTATAGTTTTCCTATGAAAGCTATAAATTAGTTTCATAGTAGGGCTGAAATTTATCTCATTATCTTAGGAGAATTGGTCAATGGTCCAAAGTCAGGTGCTATGTATGCAAGGCTCATTAGAGACTTTACTTTTAAGTTAGCACACAGTAAGGGCTATAGCACAACAGTTAAACTCCTAGACTCTGGAGATAGTTTTTCTGAGTTCTAGCTCTAGCTCTGCCACTTTATTTTTAACTTCAGGAAGGCTATTTTAACTTCTGTGAATCCTAATCCCCTGTCAGTTTGTCATGAAGATCTCATGTGTTAACTCAGGTAAATGTTAGCTATCATTATTTGCAAATTATGTGGGAGACATAAAACATCTCCTTACTTTATAGCAATACTTGTGTTTCTTTACACTCGTCTATCTTTACTCTTGTTCCATGTGTACATTCTCCATAATAAAGCTAAATTGTTATTTCCAAACTGAAAATCTAATTGTGTCATTTCCCTGCTTAAAATGGTGCAATGGCTCCCTCCCTATTGCCTTTAGGAAGAAGTCTACACTTCAGCCAGCTAGTGACTTAAAAGACCCATATTTAATTATTTGACCTGTTCCTTCTTTCCACTCACTTTATTTCCAACTTTCATATTCCAAACATACTGAGTGTCCCATGCTCTCTGTAGCAAACATTGCAGAATGTCATAATTATTCTCCCATTCTTCCTTGCTAAAGAACCCTAGATGTATTTACTGGTTCCATAACAGGTATATCTTTGGAGAAGACTAAGGCTGTCCCCAATTTTTAGGGATATATCTTAATCATAGTCAACTCATTATCTTTCCAAAGTGGTGTTTTAAGCCAGTCATTAACATTAATTATGTAAACCAATCTGGATAATTTTTATTCTGGCAATTAGTCTCACCATTGACTGAGATAAAATTTGTTGGGGGCTCTTGAATTCAAGACAGGAATGATTCCTACTATTACCTCTCAAGTTTGTTGTGTAAATATATGGCCAGCTCCCAGCATCATGAATGGAGTTGCTCATTGTTAAGAATAGCAGAATAGGAAGATAAAATAATATGGATCCTTGATGATTTTGTGGAATCATTAAATAAATCTATTCCACCCTTCCTCTAGACATCTTGTTATGTGAAATAATAAGTGACCTCATTGTTTAAAGTATACTTAGTTGGTTTTCTGTCTTTTGCTTCTGAAAACCTGATATGTTCCCTTACCTGTTGTCTTTTACACTTATGTAAAACTCCATCTGCTCTACTTACTCTTTACTTGAACAATTCCTGCCTATACAAGTACTAAATTTTCCATCCTTTCTTACTACTCATTGTGACCAAATGATGCAGCCTGGTTAATTAGGTAAAATATAAATTTAGCTGAGAGCTTTTGGACAGTGATGGTGTTCCTGATATTTTTTTTAAAAGAGAAACATACAGTTGGTTGTCATATTCCCCCTTTTACCTACACATTTTCTTGAATGTGGAATATTATCTGTAGCTATAGCCATCTGGTAAATTAAAGATGAGATCCATTCAGAAAATGCCAGGAGAATTTCACTGAGCTGTTGAAACAATATCTGTCACTTCCTAACTCCAAAGTTCATATTAGGTAAGCAAAATAAACTCTTATTTTTTAAGCCATTATAGTTAAGTTTTCTATTACCCATAGCCAATTGTATCCTTATTGATACCAAGGTACTCAGTAAATATTGAGCACTGGATTAAACACAATGCATCAATTCAGCTTACTAATAAAGAATGATCTCTCAGGAAATGTCTACCCGCAAGTGTAATAAAGTAGATTGTGACAGATCCATTCTTTCATTAAACAACTGAAAAAAGTCAATAAATTACAAGTATTATTATTTTAAAGACATCACAGAGGTATAAAAACTGAAGAATAGATGAGCTAAAATTCTATACAGTGGAGGCCTTCTCAGAGTTAAAACATCATTTTGTCATTTTAAAACTTGGATGGTTTTTAGCAACAGATTGGTCACGACAAATAAAGGGAATTAGAGTCCTAGAAGTTAGGTCAATAAAAATGTACTCAAATTGAAAATCAGGGGGAAAGAAAAAATGTTGCATATGCAACAAGTAGGAAATACTCAAATATATGTATAAATGATGTTCCTTAATAAGAGAACACAGAAAATGTCAGAGATAATAGCTAAGCATTTTCCAAAACTGAAGAAAGACATTAATACACAGATTCAAGAAGGTCAGAATCCCCTAAGCAGTATAAAAACATAGATAACCACATATAGGCAAATAGTTATCAAACTTCTAAAATTAAATGCATACAGAAAATTTTGAAGGCACTGAGAAAAAAGAAATGAAAAACAAATTTAAAGAAAGAAAAATGCCTTAGAGCTGATTTTTTTCAAAGAAAATGATGGAAGCTAGAATAAAATGGACTAATCTCTTTAATGGCCTGAGCTGGGGAAAGAAAAAGTGAAAATTTTCTTCAAAGATGAGGGTAAAATAAAAATAATTTCAGAAGAACAGCAGCTAAGGACATTAACCACCAATAGGTCTTTCCTATAGGAAATACCCAAGGAACTTCTGTAGGCCAAAGAAAATGACTTCAGATAGATCCATAGACGGGTAAGGGTGAAAAAAAGAGTAACAGAAAGGATATATATGTTTTAAAATAAATATTACATGTCAATATATATGTGGCTATACAAGCACAAACTGGTTATAGAAAACAGTTATAATAGTGCCTTTTGAAGTTTCCGATATGTGTGCAACTAAGATATATGGCAAGAATAATGAAAAAGGAGGGAAAGAGGTAAACTAAATTTACAAGGTCTAAGTATGTTTGGGATGTGGTAAAGGTAGAAATATGTATTAGACTCTAAAAAAGCATGCCATAAACTCTCAGGTAACCACTAAAAGAAAACCAAAGAAAATATAGTATATAAAAAATTAGAGAAGAGAAAAGAGAATTATAAATATATATTTAGCCCATAAGGATATAAGGAAAAAGTAAAGTAATATAAAACAGATGGCCTAAATAGGAAGGAAAAATCTAGTAAGATGGTTGATACAAGCCTTACTATATGTGTAATTTTATTAAATATAAATGGACTAAATACTCTAAACAAAATAATAAGATTGTGAGACTGGATATAAAGCAAAACTTCACAACATGCTGATAATAAGAGATGGACTTTAAATATAAAGACCAAAAAATTTTAGAGTAAAAGGATGGAAACAGATAAGTATGCAGTAACTAACAAAATGAAATTTTAGGCTATAGTTATATCAGAAAATATGGATTTTAAGGGAAAAGGTATTATTGAGGGAAAACAGGAACCTTCTATAATAAGAAGAAAATCAATGTAAAATTAGAGTTTACAGATAAAATGATCTTATACTTAGAAACATCTAAAGACCCCACAAAAAAATTATCAAAATTTATCAAGCTTTACTGAGTAATTCATCAGTAAAGTTGCAGAATATAAAATCAACATAAAAAAATAAGTAGTATTTATATATTCCAACAGTGAACAACTGGAGAAATAAATTAAGAAAGCAATTTCATTTCCAATAGCTACAGAGAATATGAAATGCCTAGGAATAATTTTAACCAAAGAAATAAAACATTTATTATACAAGGAAAAATGTAAAAGTGATGAAGGAAATTGAAAAGAACACAAAAATGGAAAACCACTCTATGCTCATGGATTAGAAGAATTAACATTTTAAAGATGGCAGTACTATGCAATCCCTATCAAAATGCCAATGACATTTTTCATAGAAATAGAAAAAATATCCCAGGGAACACAAAAGGCCTAAATAGCTAAAGCGATTTTGAGCAAGAAGAACAGAGCTGGTGACATCACATTAACTGACCTCAAAATTGACTGCACAACTGTAGTAACCAAATCAGCTGTACTGACATAAAAATAGACATGTAGACCAAGGGAACAGAAGAAAGCACTCAACCATAAGTCCACACATTTATAGCTGACTCGTCTTTGACAAAGTTGCCAAGATCATACAATGGGGAAAGGACAGACAATCTTGTCAATAAATGGTACTGGGAAATGGAATAACAATGTGCAGAAAAATGAAACGAGGCCCCTATCTCTCCCCATAAATATGCAATAAAATTGGATTAACGATTTAAATCTAAGACCTGTCTTTATGAAACTATAAGATTAAGACATTTGGGCAATGTTCCATGACTTTGGTCTGGGCACAAAGACTTTTTGAGTAAGACCTGAAAAGCACAAGCCACCCCAAAGCAAAAAATAGACAAGGGACTACACGAAGCTAAAAAACTCCTACACACCAAAGGGAACAGTCAAAAATCTCACTTTTATACAGTTTGCAGTTGCATGCTTTCAACATACATAAAGCAAAAAAGGACAGAAATGAAAGACTTGATGGAAAAATCCACAATTATAGGGGGAGTGTGTTGATTTAAAGTATATATTGTAAACCTCTGATCAAGGATTAGTGAATTTTACTGTCAAGAACCAAGTAGTAAATATTTTTGTTTTTGTAGGCTCTAAGGTCATTGTCGCAACTGTGTGACAACTGTACTGTTGTAGTACAAAAACAGCTATTGGCAAGAAGTAAATAAATGTAGCTACATGACAATAAAACCTTATTTATAAAAACATACAGTGCATAGATTCAGACTGCAGAACTGCAGGACTCTGTCCTTTGCTTCTAAACATACATACACTCTTAATAAGCCAATACTAGCTATCATAAAGTTGTAGAAATTACAATTCGTTCAAAAGAAGGCAGAAAAAGAAGCAAAAACACATGTGAAACCCCCCCCCCACCTCACACCACGAGCTTATCACTAAAGAAAGTGATAGTTTCATTTCATGTCTCCTGCATTTATCTCTCAATTGCTTCTCTCACTGGGTACAAAAAAGAGAAGTGTCATTTACTGATTTCCTTAAGCATCAAAATTTATCTCCACATTCAACTTAGCCCCCTTTTTAGCCTCTCCCCCCACAAATCCTAGTCACAAAAGTTTGGCATGTACAGAAGAGTTAACTGAAAGTTCGGGAAAATAAAGAGAAAGTTTTGCGTAACAGCCACATATGAACTTTCCAAATTGCATCTTAGACATGCTTGTTCTTAAAAGTCCTCTGGTAGTGCTCTCCTTCCAGCCAGGATGAAATAGATTGTGTAGGCCAGTAAATTCATTGAGAAAAACTAGAAATATTAAATAAAATACAACAATTATATATGTGACAGGCTAGTAATCTACAGCCTGTGGGCCAAATCCAACCACGCCTATTTCTTGCGTGTTTTATGGCTGTTCTATGCCTTAACAGCATAGTTGAGCAATTGTGACAAGGACCCTATGGACTTTAAAGAGAAAAGTACTTCCTAGCTGGCCTTGACAAGAAAGTTTGCTGACTTCTGATGTAGTTAAAGGTACTAGAGAGCTTCAGAAGTGTTAAAGACTAAAAGGAATAGACTTTCAGAAAGAGAAGAAATATTCAGAGAAAAGTTGATGAACTGCAGCTGATGCTGTAGGCAGTTATTGAATTCTTGGTGAATGCTAGAGTCTGAGAATATTGGTTTGGCTTGGGCAGAGGGTCATGTATGGAGGACTGAGAAATCAGAGGAGATTATGATGGTCGTGTGACTCAGAAGTGACAGTATTGAAGACTTGAGGGGTGTTTTTCCTGGATCACAAAGGTGTGTGAGCAGAAGGTTGAAGATTAAGCGAAAACCTTGCAAAGCAAATTTTGCCACTGCATGGGAGACAACGCCCCACAGAGAGAGGGAACCTGCAAACAAGTAGTGAGAATCTGAGCTCTCAATTAGTGATCAATTAGCACTGATGATCCGCAGCCCTTTCACCCTAAAGTGACTGGAGTGGAGAATCGACTTGGACTTCAGTGAAGATTCGTTAGTTGGAAACAGAGAAACAAGACCTCCAATAGTTAGTACCTCTTGATTCAAAGGGGACAAAACAGGGTTGGGAGGGTTAGGTGTTGATAAAGTTTCTGTTTCAAGGCCTGGGTGTATTTCTTCTGTAAACATTCATTGAGTATACACTTTCAATTTGTGCACTTTAGTGTATGCGTATTATATTTCAGCTAAATTTCTCCCAAAATTAATTGCTTATGCTAAATATCCCTGACTCTTCTTCAGTACACAAATTATATGAATTTCCAAAGTAATACAGTTTTTATCTTTTGCTTTCTTGACTCCCACTAACCCATGCCTTCAAATTCTCATCTTATACCATAATCTACTTGCTGATTTAATTTATTAGATGCTGTTTCTTTCTTAAAAATAATTCTGGATTAGTTATTAAAATAATTTGTTTTTACCCCTCTCCAAAATTAATGGCCACATTACATTCTATACGGGTTAGGTTATCAGAATAAAATCACAATTTAAGAAGTACACAGACAAATTGAAGCATGTCCAGAAGAAGGCAAGGAGGAAGATAAAGTATGGTACATTTGAAGTGAATGGGGATTTTGAAACTGAAAAATAACAGATTAGAGTCAGAATGTGGTACTATCACTGCTTTTAAACCCATAACATATTTTGGAGAAGAAGACTCTGTTTGTTCTAAGTATTTTGAAGGCAGAAGAGGGAAAAATGGTTGACCACTATAGGAAGAGTTTTCTTCAAATGCTCAATTATTCGTTTACAAAAAAGAAAAAAAAAAGGTGTTTTTCATTAACTCATTTGACAGAGATTTATTAAATGATGAATATATTATAGTCTCTGCTGCCAAAGAGCTCATAGTTTAGCGTGGAAGACAGATATAAACAATTATATAAAAGGTGAAGATTCAAATAATTGCAGTAGGAGGTGAGATGGGGGCCCAGAGAAAAGAGGGGTGTAGAGAAGAAAGAAAAGAAAAGGTAAATTTGAAAGCAGAACTCAAGAGTCTTTTCATGCCCCAAACTGTTCTCCATCCTATACTCTCTAAGGAAGCAGCACCACCATCCACTCAGTTACTCAAGCTGGTGGCCTTAGAGTCAGTCCATCGTGACCTCAGCCTCTCCCTCACCCTCATACCTGAGCCCATCAGCTTCTCAAGAAGAAATATTCAGAGAAAAGTAGAATCTTAGCACAAAGAAGACTTCAGATAGATCTCTTCATCTCTGCCACCACTGCTGAATTTAGGCTCCAATATCGCTTATCTGAATAGTTCCATAATATCCTAAATATTCTCCTACCTCCAGCACTGGCCCCCTCAAATCTGATCTCACACAGATGTTAGGGTTACTTTTCTAAAATAAAAATCCAATTGGGCAAATTTCCTACTTAAAGTCCTTTAAAGACCCTTGGAGCTTTCCATTTGTATATATCCCACTGTCTGGCAGTCTGTCTCCTGTCACTGTTTTGCATCCACTTCTGTGTTGATCATGCCCCATTTATCTGAAACACCCCTCCTCAGCTCATCTGAGAATGCTACTCTGATCTATGCATTAGCTTTAACGTAAGTTCTGTAAGTTTTCTTTCATCTCTCTACTTAGAAGAAGGACAACTTCTTTGTGCACTCACTACAGAGCTCTAAAATAATTTCTGGTCTTGCCTCTTTTCTGAGGAGCATGAATAATGTTGCCTGACAGTTACTGTGAGCATAGACTCAGAAGTCAGGCTGCCAGGGTGGGAATTCTGGCCCATTTTCCCATTAGCTGCATGTCTTTGGTTTCTTTATCACTCTGAACCTCTCTGTTTCTTGATCTGTACAGTAGAGACAGTGGTACCTGCCTTAGGGGGTTGTTGTAAAAAAACAAAATGAGAAGTTCCCTTAAGCAGAGCCTGTTGCATAGTAATTCCTTAGAAAATGTGATCAGTTATTATTATCATAGGTACTGTCTCTACATGAAAGTGATAGAACCCAGAAAATGGGATATAGTAGATCCTCAGAAAATACTTCATGTATTTTTTCCAACTGTACACTTTGCAAGAAAACTGTTAAGTTGGAATACATACACACACAGCCCTGCAAGTTAGAATTTAAGAAATTGACCTGTTACAGATATTATTTTTATAATAGTGATTCATTTCTGGCCCCCAAAGGTAAAATTTGTCCTCATAGCCCCCTCTCTTAGTTCTATAATCTTCCTTCCAAAGCACTGTAAGAGGAAGTCAGCACTTTAAATTAAAGACGGAGCTACAGAGCAACCCATAATGTAATAGCAGGTAGGATGAAAATTGGGGATGACGTTTTATTTACCCATAACGTAGTAGCAGGTAGGATGAAACTTAGGGATGAAAATCTTAACCCAGGGGCCGCCATTTGACTGCTCTGTTTAGGAATAGATTTTCACATAATCCAAACCAATTCTGTGCTCTAATTCAGAAGTATAAAAAAAACTGTCTTCAAGAATAAAACTATTTACTATGAATTTTCACAATTAGAATTTGATACAAAAAGTCACAAAATTCATTCAGTCTTTGTAATGACACTATTCTTGGCCTGTCCCTGTCATCTTGCCACACCAAGATCATTGAAGCCTGGTTAACTGGCAAAAGTTTTCTTTTCTCTTTTATTCCTGGACTCTGAAAAATTTTATTTGAGATGCAGACTACTTCTTTCTTCATATTTCTAAGGAAGCTTTCATAACATGATGGCCAAATTATTTGAAAAATGCATCCCTGTGGTGATGTCATTTTCAAGGGAAAACATACTTGGGATATGAAGTATTCCCATCAGGAATCTCCAAGATCTCACATCTGTACTCTTAACCCCAAGAGGTTATCAGATGATAGTGGATGATTGTAAAAGGGATGGCTTCTAATGGGGTGTTGGCAGGCGGACTGGCCAACAGTCAGAGGTCACTGAACAAATATTTATAGAGGAAGCAAAGGCTTCATTTTTGCTTTCACTATCAGACAGTTTTCACAAATGTGCAAAGAAAGACTAATGGTCAGGATTAAGACACCCTTGAACATTAGAAAATCTAGAAATCATTAGCCCTATTGGCAGAATCTTACATGGTATCAAATGCCAACCTATAATTATTCAGAGCGGGTTGTTTAAAGGATTTTCATAATGAAAAGGAAAATATCCTAAATAAATAAAGCCAGACCAAGATGTTTGAAGAAAAATGCATCACCTGCCCAAATAGAACATAAAGAATTCTTTAAGAATGAGTAGACATTAATTACAAAGCTGTGTGGGAAAATTTATTCCTTGATGATTTCAAGATGGTTGCCAATATCAGACTCGGCAGAGACACTTCTTTATTCCCTCCAGGCCAAAGGGGTATAATGGCAAGTCCTCTAATCTGCTGTTCATTTCACAGAACATGATATGCATGATCATTAGTACAGTTAGATGATGAAAGTGCAAAAGTAAAGGCAGATACTTGGTTTCAGGTGTTCCTTTAGTTGGGTTATTAGGGAAGCAACATGGAGCAGTGGCTAGAACTTAGGTTTTACAGAAAGAAAGATTCAAGTTGGAGGTCTTTATCTGCTCCTTGATAGCTCTGCTTAACTTCTCTAGACTCTATTTTCCTCTTCTGTAAAATGGGGACATTCCACAGGATTATTATGTGGCTTAAATGAAATTATGAAGATTCAACTTTTAGCAGGTTTCCTGGCATGTAAATATCATTTCAAAGCATTAGTTATTGTACTATGGAATTAGAGACTAGAGGAAAGGGTCACCTTCTATGATATTTGCTTCACAAGGGTACACATGGAGGTTTTTGAGAGTGTTGACAAGTCTTCTCAGGAACCAGTGTCAATGTTTGTAAGCCTGATAGGAAGGCCAGAAGAACCCAGACACCAGCCTTCCCAGCCATAAAGTAAAAGAAAGAAAGGGATATTGAGGCCAGGAGCTGCTTAAGACCAAATGCTCTGAGTCTGCCTTCCAAAATAGTTTAAGTTGATTCTTTGATTCATTGCTATGGGTAAAAAGTACAGCAGGAAGTACAGGGCAGTAGTGATGGCAGCAGAAATGAGAGTTCTGGCATGAATAATCTCATCAGACCACATGAATTATAAACCCCTGGAGCTGAAATTTTTCATTATGCAGGTTTAAAGGGTATATATTGTATGACTATTTAGTAACGTACTTCCAGTTATCAAAAGAGAAAACACAATCAATGAATAGCAAGGCTTTCAGCTGATTGGCAGCCCATGAATCTCTGGTTTTGGTAGAAAAACCATAAAATACAAATTTCATGCAGTGGTCTCTTTTCACTACTCAATTGGAAAAATTATAACAGATACTTTTTCTATATATACCACAATTAGTTGACAACAACAACAAATTGAATTATTTTATTACTCTCTGAGTTGAGAAAAACTCAAATCTTTTATGCAATCATTTTCTTGTTATCAACTCTTTCTGCTAATTTTATTTTGAATTGAGCATTTTTATAAAAAGACATGACAACTTAGACATGCTCTATTTATTAGTGTTCCATAAGCCTTAACTATCCTATAAATACGTGCTATATGTACATAGCATTCAATAGCTGATATTCTCAAAGAACTAGACCAGGCTCTGTTATTTATATCAAATGTGTAATGTTAGTTTTTTTCACTAGTTATGATCCAAAAGATGCAACAAGGATGGAGCAAGCCCAGATAAGCCTTTATTATGTAGTTATTATTTTTGTTCAGTTTTTCAAATTTTATTTTAAGTCATTTTATTTGTAGGATACAATGTGATGTTTTGATGTATGCATATACTGAAGAATGATTAAGTCAAGCTGATTAGCCTATCCATTACCTCAGATACTTATCTTTTTAAATTAAATCATAGCTGTGTACATTAATGCAATTATGAGGTATAGTGGGCTGCTTTTATATACAATTTGAAACTGGTTAACACGGCTTCACTGCATTTCCTTAGTTATTGTGTTAAGACATTTATATTTAGACTTAGTAGATTTAACATGTACCTTTGGAAAATGTACCCTAGGTGTGGTCCCATCAATTATCCTCCCTCCTCCCCTCCTTTCCTCCTCCTCTTTCCCCTTCATCTTGGGCTGTAGTTGGGTTATAGCATTCATATGGAAGTGTGGGTACTTATAAATTGGTTTCATAGTAGGACTGAGTACATTGGATACTTTTTCTTCCATTCTTGAGATACTTTGCTAAGAAGAATATGTTCCAGCTCCATCCATGTAAATATGAAAGAGGTAAAGTCTCTATCTTTCTTTAAGGCTGC
>CAUYTI010050026.1:0-45741 GCA_963575145.1 Galago senegalensis | reverse complement strand
ATTAGTTTCATAGAAGGGCTGTGTACATTGGATACTTTTTCTTCCATTTCTGTGATACTTTGCTAAGAAGAACATTTTCCAGTTCCATCCATGTAAACACAAAGGAGGTAAAATCTTCGTTTTTCTTTAGGGCTGCATAGTATTCCATGGTGTACATACAGTTAATTGAAATTTGTATGGTATAATTATAAATTCACATGCCTTTCAAGTAATAATAGAGAGAGAGTCTTTGCACTCTCTTTCCAGCTTTCTTTAATAGTAACATTAGCAAACAATACTGTAATATTATAACCAGGATGTAGATATTACACATATAATCATGAATCTCAGCCATAGTTCCTCAGTCTTGCTGGTACTCATTTGTGGGTGTGTGTTTATTAATTTCTGCACAATTGTATCAGGTTTTCACAACCAGAGCCTAGAGAAGGAACAATTCCAACACCACAGACTTCCCTTGTGTTGCCATTTTATATCTGCACTCATGTCCTGTTTTAAGATGGACTTGTTTTAATCAGGTAACACTCGTGTGCAGACTTGTGAATGACTATCATGAGGAAGAAGCTGATGTTCACAGATCCCTAGAAACAAGAGCACCAGGCTCGCTATAGGACCCTATGGGAGAGCGCCAGCATCATCAGGAGGCCAAGGGCATGAGGGGGCAAGGTGGACATTGACTGGGGCTTCTGCAGGAGGAAACAGGTAAAGCAGGGTAAGCAGGCTGAGGGTTGGCTAGTGTGAACAGTTTCAGAGAGCTCTAGGGCATTAGGGCATAGCTGTGGCCTCCAGCTGTCCAGTGTCTGGCCATAGGGGTAATCCAGGATGGCAATAGTGGCAGGGAAGGTAACGGCTTTCTCTGAAAGAGCTGTAGTAGGAGTTCTTTTCTTTCAAAACGGGAAGAACTTTGTAAGTGAGGTGGTTGGGTGTGAGCTCTGAACTGGCTGGAGGATAATTCTAGCAAGATGTTTGCTATCTATAGAAAATTATTAATTCTGGGAGGGGGAGTCTTTCTGGGTCAGTAAGATCCTAGATGTCAAAGCAGAAAATACAGAAATAGAAAGGCATGGGGCGTTAGAACAAAACGAACCTTTCGCTCCTGTCTCTAACCCTTCTCTGCCCCTGAGATGCTCCACATTTCTCATCTTTGGAGATTGGCTGTGCTCACTGTGCATTTCTCTGGAGAGTCATCTGAGTTGTACGTATCATTATACAGTCATCTTTGTTGCTATGTAATGTTCCATGGTATGGATGTACTGCAGTTGGCCTAACCACTCACCTATTGTAGGACGTCTGGTTTGATTCCATTGATTCCAGTTTGAGCTCTGACCTACAAGGTGCTATGAACATGCGTGTATAGGATTTGATGTGGACTTATTTTTTCATTTCTCTGGGTCATATCTCTTATATCAGTTCTCTAAAGAGTCCTGAAATTCCTATAAAAATCTCAGTAAGTACCAGTTTGAATATTAGATGGAGCTATACTTTTCATTTCAGTTATCAACTATGGCATATAGAATTCATGAAGAGAAAAATATTGTATTGTACACACCCTTCATTTTGTTCCATCTGCTGTTCTTTTCTCCTTCCTGATGCTCTAAGTTTCTTCTTTCTAAAATTTCTTTCTTTATAAAGAACTTTCTTTATACAATCCTTGCAGGTAGATCTGCTAACAAGTACTTTCAGTGTCCCTTACATGAAAATGTTTGTATTCCTCTTTTAATTGAGTTATGATTTCACCAAATATTGAATTTGTAATAGGCAGCTCTTTTCTTTCAAAACTGGAAGAACATTGTACTACTTCCTTTTAGCTTCCCTGGCTTCAGACAGAAGTCTGCTGTCATTCAATTTGTTCCCAAGTAGACAACATGCAAGTTTTCTTTCTGCCTTAAGAATTTTTTCCATGCCTTAATTTTTCAAAAGTTTAATTATAATTTCTTCCTGCATATTGAGCGGGGGAAAGAGGTAGTGATTTATTCTCTTGAGGTTTTCTCAGTTTCTTAGATCTAGAGGTTTGTAATCTTTGCCAATAGTGGGGAGTTATTACCCACTAATTCCCCACTAATCCCATTAATAATTCAAATAACTTTAGGCCCTATTCAATTTCTTCTTTCTCTCTGTGACTTCAAAGAAACAAAGTTTGAATTTTAATTGATGGACAACAAGTCTCAAGGATCTGTTTACATTTTTTCTTCAGTCTAATTTCTCATTGTTGTTCAGATTGGCTGGATTCTATAGTTCTTAAATTAATTGATTTCATCTTCTGTCATCTCTTTTCTACTATTAGATTCATCTATTGAGTTTCTTATTTTCATTATCGTGGTTTTCATTTCTCTATTTCCATTTGATTCTTTTTATATCTTCAGTGTCTTTGCTGAAATTTTCTATGTTTTTATTTATTTTTCACTTATTTCACTAGTGTTGAAAACCAGTGAAAACGTCAGTAAGAGCAAACATTAATTTAGAGTTTACAAAGAGATTGAAACGAAAGAACAGAAGCAAAAGAAACACAGGGGATAAAAAGAGGCCAATGAGGGAGAAATAAATTTCTCCTCACGTATGTTTTCATACATTTCTTTTTTTAAATTAAATCATAGCCGTGTATATTAATGCAGTCATGGGGTGCAATGTGCTGGTTTTGTATACAATTTGAAATATTTTCACCAAACTGGTTAACATAGCCTTCATGGCATTTTCTTAGTTATTGTGTTAAGATGTTTATATTCTACATTTAGTAAGTTGCACATGTATCTAGTAAGATGCACTGTAGGTGTCGTTCCACCAATTCATTTCTTATATGATAAATTATGTTTTCCAGGAAGGAACAAACCATTGAGTGTCAGCCCATCCAAAGACTTTTTTCTTGATACCATTTCTACAGACCACTAGGATAAACAGGTAAAGAACACTATAGATGGCTCGTGGGGCTTGTGCAACGATGGAGTATGTCCTCATCAACTTCTTGGGAACCTTAATTTTTTGTTTTTCTTATTGAATTGATGCAATGACAGGTGGTCCATGGGATGCTATGAAAATCAAGGCAGGGTAAGTGGAACAAGTTTTAAAAAGTGTCATGTGATTTTCTTACCACTCCCCACTGCGTGTTGGACTTAGGGAGGGGTTTCTAAGTTCCACTATTGCTTCTCTTGATTCACCCTCTGGTAGGGGGTTTGAGCTTCTCCCTCAAGCGTCATCTTTATTCCTTTATGTTGACATGGCTTCCTTCTTTCTATCCTTGGTCTTTTTCCTGACAGGATAAACATTGACTTGGTCCATTCACCTTTCCAAAACAAAAATGTTATTTTTTCTTTTCTACAACTTACTTAGCTGTAGTTGTTCAAATTAAACTGCTCTTTAGGTTTAGTATGAAGATTAATTTTGTTCTTGATGTTTATTAAGAAAATTACTTTAAATGGCAATTGTAACAGTAGTGATGTCCGTCATTTACTAAGACCTTACTAGGTACCAGGAGATATTTACATAGGTTGTCCCTTTTTATCCTCACAGCAATCTTACAAGGAAAATATTTTATTTTCTTTATATAAAACACATTTGTGTTTGTCTTATTCTTAACTTCATGTGTAATTCTGAGAAAATTAAAGATTAAATAGATGAAGCTCTTGGAACCGGCAGCTGTAAACGCCATGCTGTGAACCTAACCGTTCTCATTCCAGAATGTGTGTTCTCTTTCACTCAGCTCTCTGCTAATAGAAATTAACCCACGTGTCAGTCTTAATTTAAAAGGAGAAATGAATGGGGAGAAAAGCATCAAAGGAAAACAACTTATTGATGTTTTTAAAGATTTAATGTTATAAATGAAAAGTCTCACAGCTTGGTAAAAATAAATCAAAATAAAAGAAGTACTGTGTTTTCTGCACTATCCCTATTCATTTGGAACTGAAATTTAGGATTGGTTTCAACAGATAAATCTTCATTATTTGTTATCTCAGCTCTTTAAGTCTTTCTCAGAGAGTTATTAGGATTCTAACATCCTCTGAAAAAAACCTTATCTAATTCCACTGATCTTCTCATGCATTTCAGCAAGAGAATCTCAATGTTTGATATCCACTGAGTGAATTCAGTTATTAACTTTCCTCAAGTTCTCAAGAACTTAAGGGTTGTTTATAAACATTAGTGTCGTGATATCATGGTCTCATGTTCAAGAGTCACAAATGGCCCTGAATCTCTTCTCCTTTCTTACCCTACTGCTTAGGGGAAATTCAGGTTTGGTTTCAGATTGCCTTGTGCACAATGCTTCTTATGTGACAAGGGGGTTATCAACACTTAAGGATTCAGTTTCCGGTTTATTTTCTTTCTTGCAGGAATGATTCAAGACTTGATACCAATAATTTCATAAAATGTTTATAATTTCTTTACATCGTGTACTTCATCTAGTCCTTTGTTAATCTTTTATGTATAGGGTATTTTGAAAAATACATATTTAAAAAATGGAAGACCCACTTGTCAAATATGATTCCATTAGAATTCACATGGGCACATATTCTGGGAGGATGAGGAGAAGGCAGACAGAACATGGTCTGTATGGGGACTGTAAAGGATGATCTTTATTTTATTGTACTTAAAATATTTATTTATGTAAAATTTTGGAATGATTATTTTAGTATTATTTTTGGTTTTATTCCTGGCAGTCTGCAAGTCGATTGAAATGGATGTGATTTTAAGAGGGAGACATTAGAAGTGGGAAAAAAGAAGAGGTGGACAGAGTGCCCTCAAGTAGGGGGACAGAAAGAACACATTCCCCCTCGACCAGCTCTCTGAACAGACTTTTTTTTTTTTAAATAACAAGTAGTGGATCTTATTGATCGTAAGTCTTGAATTCTAATGTTGAAAGTAGGCATATAAGATGCCATGGATACCATGGAGTTTACGATTTTCATTTATAAAGGGAAGCAGTTAAATTGTACACGTGATACGAGAGAGAAGGACCCGGAACTCTCCATCGGTATCCCTGTGTTCACTTTTCAGGAAGCAGGTGTATGTAGGGGAAGTTAGAGGGATAGTGAGGAATAAGGGCAAATACCTACACAGGCAGGTTTTGAAAAGCTGGTTTGAAATGCCCAGAAGTGAGAGTGTGAGAGTCCACCACCCTGTCTGCAGTGGCCTGTACCTAAGGTAAAGGGCATGGTGGCTCTTGTCCCACCTTAGTCTCTGGTACAGGCAGCCGTGGGGCTGGCTGAGAAGGAGGCATCCAGGGTCTCCTCTCTGGCTTCATCAGGCTTCATGTCTTTCTCCAGCCACTCTCTTCTCAGTGATGCTCATGGACTCTGTGCATTTGCTATAGCATTTTAAAATGTTTGAGTCTATCTTGCCACTGTATCTGTAGAAAGTCAAAACTCCTATATTCAGAATCTGTCTTGACTCTGCTACATCCACACTTCAATTTCAGAAACTCCCTTGCGATCTAAAACCCACCTTTATCTACTACCAGAAAAAGGAAGCTCTGTAAAGGGTTTGAAGGCTTCTTCCTAGCAGGGGGCCTGGTGCAGGGCTGGGTTAGAAGGAGCGCCCTGCTCTCTCTGCTCTCTCAGGGGTTGGGTGGGAACAGAGCTGTCAGGAGAGAAGTGGAGCAGCTAGGCGTGTGGAGCTTAAGAGGAAGAGGAGATCTAAGCAGGGAGGGAGCAAAGAGTGGGGGATGAGAACATTCCCATGTGAAGAAGCTCAGAGTGAGTCACTGACAAGTCACTGACACGATGCAGGAGCACGTGTGTGTGTGTATGTGTGTGTGTGTGTGTGTGTGTGTGTGAGTGAGGCTTAAGGTCCGGGAAGTCACATGGCACCAGGTGCAGATACCGTCCGCCGGGAATAGGACTTCTCTATTCCACGGTGATTTTAGTCAGCTCTCTTTTCTATTCCTCAACCATCCCTGTAAACACAGCCTGCTCTGCTGTAATAATGCATTGATTCAAATGAGCTCCTACTGTAGTACAATAATGTTAGTTTGTAGGAATCCTGTTAGTTCATGCACAGTTCTCTCTCGTTAATAATTTCAAGAGATTGTGATCAAGTTTTCTCAGGGTTTAAGATAAAGTATCAGCAATACATGAAGATCTTCAGGGGAGAAAAAGAGCAATGTCTTGGAGAAGTGTCCTACTTCAGTGTAAGAAATAGGGTTTCAATACCTGAGGCTATGTGAGAAGGATGCCAGGGCAGAGGAAGCGTCAAAGGAATTCCTTCCTGTGTCAAAATACAGAACTATATTTTGTAACTGAAGTGGTTACCCCAGAGTTATATCCTTAATTTTGATGGAAGTAGGTTCTATTAGAAATAAAATCCTCAAAGCTCTGCCACTGGGAGCAGCTGCAAAGGTCTGCTGGTGGTGTTTCCTGGCAATACCAGCAGACCGGCCAGACCTGTGTGTTCAAGATCTTGTTGGCTTTCTAGGGCTCTGGTTGTGAAGTCACCACAGCCTTAGGAAGAGCTCATTTTTTCCCATAAGCTCCATTAGTTCATCATTTTGTAGAATATGACGTTTTTAAAAAGGCATATATGGTGTGGTAGCAGAACCATTGTCTTATGCTGCCGAACGTGACATTGTTCCACCATAAAAGGGTTTAAATATTTACACATTTGGTTACCTTTAAATATTTTTAACAAACCATATGGATTCTGTATTAACATGATTGATCACTCTGATTGGGGATGAGGTTTTGTTCTGAGTGCCCTTTCTCACCACTTTCCCTAAAATAAATGAGGGCAGGTCAAGGCATCTAGGTTCCCTGAACAAAGGAGTTGAGGAGCCGGGCATCAGTGTGACAACCAGAAGGTGTACAAGCCTTCTTGTAAGATGAATGAAAACAGTCACTCTCTAAATTTTATTTATTTATTTATTTATTTTTAATATATGGCTTATTTTTATTTTTATTCATCTCTAGTTCACAACTGGTTTTCTAAAAGTTAAAGTTACACTGTTCCATGGACTTTCACAGGCCACCAGAGCTCAGATAACTTGGTTAGAGCTGGACAGCAAAGGCTTTGAGAGATACAACTGATGAGCCTTGGTGTTTGTGGGCTCAGTGTTTGTGTTCCCACAAAAATCTTGCACTGAAATCCTAATTCCAAATACAGGGATACTTGAAGATGAGGACAGTAAGGAGGTAATAAAGATTAAACAAGGTCATGAGGATGGGGCCCCAATCCAGTAGGATCAGTGTCCTCCTGAGAAAAGGCACCAAATAGCATGTTCTCTCTCTCTCTCTCAGCTGTGTGAAAATATGGCAAAAAAGCAACCACCTATGAACCAAGAAAAGAACTGACACCTTGATCTCAAACTTTTAGCCTCTAAAACTGTGAGGAAATAAATGTCTGTTTTTTAAGCCACTCAGCTAGTGGCATTTTGTATGGCAGACTTGGAAGACTAAGACGCCCAGGGTCAGGAAACAGCATAGCCCGTACCAGTGGTGAGCTGTCGAAATTATATCCCTTTACTCTGGTGCTAATACCTACTTTCCTTTCAATATTTGAATTTCTAGGCATTTGACTGATCAAAGTGCTACTTCAAATTCAGAAGTAGAAATACATAATCATTAAAATTATAAATATCATGTTAGTTATCTTCTTGCACTGCAGAATTCTCAACCTGAGAATTTCTTTTGAAATTGCCCTTTTAATGTGTGTCATTCAGGAGTCTGTCTCTGGTCAACTATAAATCAAGGTGCTGTGCTATTTCCATATGTATTTGCTACCATGGAAACATATGTGAGGTCACCACAAGAGCCCCACTGCCGTGCAATATAGGAGGTGGGCCCTGCATTTCTTGAATGGCAGACAATTGCATCAAGCCCTGAATGGAAGAAGACCAGGCTGGGTACACAGAGTGAAAGTAGCAGGTATTCATTGTTAATTATTTCACTTTTATTTACTGATTCCAGAGTTTCTGAATAGCAAAAATCTCTAAGTACATGTCTATTGTGGTAGTAGCATTAAAACTATAATGTGATATTGATTAATGCAACTTTCTTAAAAGTTAAATACTGCATAAATAGCATGGAACAGAACAAAATGCAAAATGCCATTTAGTAAGAATGTTAATCTACAGGTTAATTAAATTCAGCTTTTGAAAGAAGTACACCTGAAGTTTTTAACCAAATGTTGCAAGCTATCTTGAAAACCATCCAAACAAAAACTGTGGTTCCACATCTTTAACCTGTCAGCTCACTCCCTGTGTATCAGGTCTCTATTTCTCAGCTGCAAATGTCACAGTTTTTTCTTACCTTAGTTTCAGTGAAATTCAGAACTCTGATGCTCTGCATCTTGACATTTGGCCCAATGAGAAAATGTACAAAACCTCATGGCTTCCACGGTCATCCCAGCAGGAGCCATTTGTATGGGCAGGTGCCTCAAAATGTTGTACCAGTGGCTGTCTTAATTATCACAGAAAAATCTCAAAGCACAAATGGGAACATTACATCTAGCCCCAGAGAGCCCGAGGTGGTACAGCCAAGAATTGAGTCACCTTAAACAGCTTTGAGCTGCAGCCTGCCTCAGCTGCTCTGGGCTCTGAGCAAGGCCCTTTGCTCAAGAGGAGTTTATTTCCTGACACGAGCGGGATGTGACTTTAGACGCAAGACAAGCACATCGCCACAATTTATCTCACCCAGGATCATTCAGGAATCCACTGAAACCTGAAGAACACTTATGCCACGTGCATGCCCTTTCAAATCACACTTTTGAAATATCCCCAAGATAATAACTTAATTTCCTTAGAAAGCAATCCCTCACTTCATTCTGTCCTTTACTTGTGATTGCATGTGACAGCTGGAGGCTCAGGTATCAGATTATTACGTTGCAGCTTAGTTATTTGTCAAAATAGATTCTTTCTTACCCTTCATATTACCTTTCAATTGTACTGCAGGGGGCACAAGGCAAATAAAAATCCTGCATATGAGAAAAGTTATAAAGACAAAGACACTAATTTTCAATGACATGAGCATCACGCACAGAGATTACGAAAGTAATTGAATAAGATGCTTGAATACGTGTGCAAGTGAGTGTGTGTACATGAGCGTGTGTGTGCACGTGAGTGTGTGTGCACGTGAGCGTGTGTGTGCACATGAGTGCATGTGCACGTGAGCATGTGTGTGTGTGCACATGAGCGTGTGTGTGTGCACATGAGCGTGTGTGTGTGCACATGAGTGTGTGTGTGTCTATATTCCTTCATGTACTTATTGATGCACACTCCACTTACAGGAAACTAGGGCAGGAAGAAATGGGAAAAAACTGTGGGACCAGGCTTTTTCATGCATATTAAAGCAAACAATCCAAAATGAGCAAAAATGATAGAGATTATTTAACCCTAGAAGGACAAATCATGTTAGTTTTATAAGACAAGCCCAGATATATATCTTAGGGCTAACAACATGGTGCATGTTTCTAAAATATATGAAATCTTTCTAAATTTGAGGGTAGATGTTGCTTTGCATAGTGTTTTAAAAATACCCTGTCATTGTGAAGCAATGCTCCCCAGATTACCTCTTATTAGACAGTATTACATCAGTGTGACCCTGAGACGCAGTGGTGCTGGGTGGGAGACGGTGGAGCGAAGATCAGCTGCATAATTTGCAGATCCCAGCACAAAATGAAAACGAGAAGCCCCTTTTTCAAAATGACTGCAGATTTCAATATGAGAACAGCAGACACTAAAAGGATCTGGGGGCCCTTCTGACACGGGGTTCTGTGGAAGCCTGACCAGAACTTTCGTTCAGTTCTGTACAGTGGACGGGGCTGCAGAGTGAAGGCTCAAAGGGGAGGAGCCGTGAATAATCGCAAGGACTTTGCTTTGCAAGGGACTGTGGCACCATGTTCATGACCAGCCAAGTTAGTGCATGCAAAATCTTAAAAATCACAGATTTTAATCTGAGTTGTGATATCTTACCTATAACATTAAAAGGGTACTGGCAATAGCTAAAGAAAGAAATTACAGATTGAATATCCTTGATCTGAAAATGTGAAATCCAAATAGCTAAAAAAATCCAAACCTTTTCTGAGAGCTGACTTGATGCTCAAAGAACATGCTGATTGGGACATTTCAGATTTTAGATTTTCAGATTAGGGATGCAGAGTAAGTATATTATGCAATATTTCAAACTCTGGCAATAAACCCCAAATTTGAGACACTTCTGGTCCTAAGCATTTCAAGTAAAGGATAGTCAACCTGTACTTAACCAATCTCATGGCCAGACATCACTTTTAGTCTTATTAAATTTTTACACGTACTACTAAAATCCAAGAGGACAGTTTCCTTTCTAATTAAATCTACAATAATTTCTGGAGACTCCAGACACTACTCCCATAACTTACACAGCCTTTTAGCTCATTTTCATTTACTAAATTATTGAGTATCGAATCACGTTTAATAATGTTCTGAGTTAATCTACTGCTTATAAAATGCACAGTCTAACCTTTACAATTTTGTATAGAAATAAGATGTATTAATGTAGCATTTTGTTAGTTATATAATAGTTAATCTACCTTTGAATAGCCTTGTGACTGCTCTAATACTGTAGGTGTGTTATTGGACTTCCACTAAGCATCCTGTGAGTAGTTCATTTTGAAAGTAGTCCATAGATCCTGGGAAGTTTATCTAACACATAGACACACACACACTCAAGTTTGTTCATTAATACAGATTAATTATCAATTACATAAGTAATTAGCAATCAATAATGATTTTATGAACAATGGACTCCGCATTGGTATGGAAATACATTAACCCCTTTCTGGATGTAACTTAGTCCCTGAGAAACATTGGATTGGAGAAACATTGACCAACTATTCCCCCGTCTGTTTGCCAAAATAACAGCATAACCCAGTCACTGCAGGGAAATTCCTCTTGTAGGAAAGAAGAGTTGATGAGCCATAGGTGGGGAGCTGGTCTGTGTGGAAGCATGCAGGTTCCTGAGGCAGGCGCTGTGGTCCTGGACCCTGCCCCCACCACCCTTGATCTTGGGCACCTGTTGCCCTGGTTGTGGGCCCTGCCCCCACAACCTCTGATCTTGGGCACCTGTTGCCCTGGTTGTGGGCCCTGCCCCCACCACCCTTGATCTTGGGCTCCTGTTTCCAGTGCTTCCAGCCCTCCACATCTTTATGTTTATTAAGAGCAGGGTGGATGTGTAGCCTCTTATTTGATCTGGAATTTTGCTCTCTGCTCTCACTTTAATCTGCTATATAATTGCGCTTGGGGAAAAGAGAATTACGTTTTCCTCACATTTCCTAAAAACATCGGTTGGGGAAGCACACAGCATTTTGAGTCACTCTAAGCTCTCTCATTCTACATTTCTTTCTGTTTAATTTCCTTAATTCTCCTAACTTCACCAGCTGCCTCCTTAAGGGTTTCCAGTGCCTTCCTCTGAGAGGTAAAAATGCTGACAGTTGAAAACTTGGCACAATATTACTACCTCTTTCCAGAGAGAAAGTGGTGATGATGAGAACTTGTGTCAAGTAAATGACGGCTGACCTTCCAAGACAAGAGGGGTTTATCTGTGTGTTTAAGAATCCTCCCAGTGTAAACGGGCGGCAGTTAGTTTAGCCGTAAATATGTCATAAAGGAAACGTTCATGACACCGAATAAAGAGAGAAGGACAGATTTTAAAAATATGTTCACGTTTGTCAAATTTTGAAATTCCAGGGTGAAATAACCTTGAGGAATAGTTAATATTGTGACTTCCTAGGTATGCATTTCAGAAGTTGTAAGAGATTCATCAATATATAGTTCTGTTTAACTTTGTTTAACCTACAACTTACCAAATTAATTATCCAGAAATCCTTCTGGCTTAATACTTATTAAAACATTTTGTGAACCACTAGCAGACAGAACGGAGACATGAATTTGCCTTAGATACTGACTGGGGGAATGCAATTAGGAAAAAAAGGTATTAATTGCATAGAGATAGATGATTAGTTTTGACAATGGAGACCTTGAATGTGGTGCTAATGAAAGCTGACACCCATTAGAGGAAGCATTTTGGAAAGCTTTTCTTTTATTTTCAGTATCCTTTGAAATTATATAGGCAGGACCTGGAGATCCTGTAGAACTGGCCTGTCAACCTGACAATTCTGAGGGCACTTATTTCCATCGTGATTTATTTTTAGAAGTCAGAATAATTGAAATATAATGTTGAAATGCTAGCTGATAAAAGTATAAAAACAAAAACAAAAAAAAAAAACTTTAAAAGAAAACTAGAGACCACAGTCATCATTCTGTTCAGAAATGGGAGTATGGGTTTCAGCAAGGCACAAAATGGCCAGACAACCTTCGTACCACCAGCTCACTTGGTGGCACTCGTGTCTGGCCTTCCCTGCATCTGAGGAATGCTCACCTCCCAACCAGACACAGGCAATTTGGGGTTACTCTTCACCCCAGGAACTGTGTGACTGAGGGTTCAAGTATGCTTTACATTAAGATTAATCCACCTTTCCTGGCTTTTGGCATAACCTCCAGGGCAGAGTTTCAATTCTGTCAAAATACCTACTACAAATTTCAAGAAGTTGAAATAAACCCTGTCATCAGCATAGTTACTTATAGCAGGGGCTCCCCCACCTTGCGTTCACCTCCTCTGTGCACCAGCCATCACTCTCACTCTGCCACGTACTGCAGCCTTCCCAAGTCCACAGAGATAACCCTGCACAGGTCATAATTTAACTCCCTTTCATATTCATGCTCCTTAACTATCACTTTAAATTTTGTTGGATATATGAGAATACGACCTCCCCTTAAAACCATCACATACTTCGCATAGCATTTTCAAAATCAAGAGTCCCTGGTGTACATCTGTTACATTTAAAGTGTCTTGGGAAGAACCATAAAATGTAGAATAAAACAAATCACCTGTTTTTAATAGATCCTTCTGTATAGTGTGCCACTGCATTAATAATCCTATGACCAGGCTTGCTGACTTCTACTCACCGTCATAGCCCAACCCCAGGATCAGCAGTGTGCCCCACAGTTGAAGGATACAGAGCCTACACGCATCACCAGAAACAAACCCAAAACCAAGAAGGCAGTGCCAAAGGGGAGGGGTTGTGAGTTTGTGTTTCCACTCCTGAGCACAGGTGTGTCCCCGGAGATGGTGTAAATGCACATTTTGGCACCTATGTAAGTGTCAGGGAGTTTTGCACATAGTTTGGAAGCCGGCTGGGAAAACTTCACAGAAAATAAATGATTCACACCAGTTTAAAGCACAATGTCTGAGAATGCCTGGAGGAGGTTTACATTAACTCAGGCTGAGTAGTAAGACCAGAAAATGCATCCCCTCTCTGACCTCTTCACAAGGGTTTATTGATTTCCAGCAAAGATGCATGTGCAAAGATAGGGCTGAAAGAATCCCAAGTCCCTGGGAAACCTGGATAGAGAGAGAGTAGGTAAGAGAGAGTAGGATAGAGAGAGTAGGTAAGTGGCAGGGGTTGGTAAACAGCGGATGGTGTATTTAAATAAAGGGGAAGAGAAGCTGGTTCTATTCATACAGGGGAAGTAAACCAGATTTCCTATCTAACTACATATTTGAAGAGTCAATCCCTCCCATCTTTTGACTCTCCAACCTATCTGGTGCCTCTGAAGAACCCCCAGAGATTGTCCTTCTGTTGCAATTTCCTTAGAGAGCCCAGGATGTGGCAGCATACCCTGCTGAGAAGTCAACTTCTCTGCCTCCCTCATGTAAGAGATAAAGTCTAAACTTTGCTGAATAATCACCGAGATTTCAATTTGACTCTTTGGTATTTTAGGACTGTGATTGTCATCCATGACTGGTTATCAAGGAGTTTTAACTTACACTGAGACCTTGGCCTCACATCCCAGAGAGTCTGTCTTAACTGATGATTTAATTTAATTGAATGTTGTGCGGGTATCAGGATTTTTATAATGTTTCCAGGTAACTCTAAGGTGCATTAAGTCTGTGTACCCCTGCTTTAGAAACTCTCAGATTTGGATGTTATACGTGGGACTGGCCTCTTGTCCCCGGGAAGTCTCCCACCACAGTTGCAGTGGGAGGATCCTTGTTTCCCTTGTTCACTCAGTTACGGGGATTCTGGTCCCTCCTGTGTGGTAGACACTCGAGGAAATGTGCCCGGGTGGTTCTGATGCTCTCCGATGTCTTCCATACCTTTAAACTAGGAATCATGTTCTTAGGCTATTTGGTTATAACTTTCATATAAAAGGTTTAGATTAGTCTCATAATAGGGGTGTGTACATTGGATACTTTTGCTTCTGAAAGAAACAAATAGCCAGGTTTCTGAAAGCCATATGCATGTCACTTTGCTGGGACACATTTCTGTTTCATTCTGGGTCTCTAGCATTCTTTTTTGGACTCCAAGGCAGAGGAACTAATGGACTATGTTTTTAACTGCATAAACGTATTCATCATTACTGAATGTCTACTTGTGTCTATCACTGTGCTGCCCTCTTAAAAACAGGACAGACATAATTCTTGCCCTGCGTGAGCTGACAATTAAGAACTTGGATAGGTTGCATTTGAGGACCAACCTTGTTCCAGGAATATAGGTCCCCACAGTTAATGGAACTTCAAGTCAGTAATGACACTTTCCTGCATTTTCACATGATTATTTAATAGTCAGAAAAATATATATTATAATAGTGAGATTTAGAAACAAAAACCTTCTTATTATTAAAATTAGCTTAGATATAGCACAAAACTATCAGTATATTCAAAAATATAGTAAGTAGAATGTAACCTAATTGTATGTAGTTTCATAATAATCTGATATAAAAATTTTTTAAAACACAACCTAACCCCAGTGTGAATGGCCCACATCACAAAGTCTCAAAGCTGCAGATGCTGACATAGATGTGGAGAGAAGGGAATACTTTTACATGGCTGGGGGGACTGTAACCTAATACAACCTTTTTTTTTTTTTTTGGAAGGAAGTATAGAGAATCCTCAAAGAACTCAATCTTATCCTCCCATTTTTCTTGTAATCCCCTTACTGGGCATCGACCCAGAAGGAAAAAATCCTTTTACCATAAGGACACCTGCACTAGACTGTTGATCGCAGCTCAATCACCAAAATGTGGAAACGGCCTAAATGCCCACCAACCCAGGAATGGATTAACAAGCTGTGGTACATGTACACCATGGAATACTATTCAGCCACTAAAAAAGATGGAGACTATATATCTTTTGTTCTGACTTGGATGGAGATGGAACAAATTCTGCTTAGTAAAGCATCACAAGAATGGAGAAGTAAGAATCCCATGTACTCAATTTTGATATGAGGACAATTGATGACCTGGTACCTGGTGGAGGGTGAAAGAATGGGGGAGCAGAGAGGGAAGGAGGGAGGGGGTGAGGGATTACAGTGTTTGGCACACCTCTTGGGGGAGGAACACATTTATAAGAGGGTCTTTGCTTGACAAATGCATTTGTGTAACCTGGATCTTTGTACCCTCCATGAATCCCCAACAATAAAAAAAAAAAATTAAGATGTAGTAAGTAGGTTGAAAAGCTATTTTAAAACCAAAAGTATAGTAAAAAGCAATACAAAAACCTTGATAGACAATTCACTTTTGCATAAACTTTTTTCACCAGAAGTGGCAAAAAAATTCATGATCTGAAAAAAGTAACTATTAAGCAAAACCTAAGTACATCACAATCCAGATCTACCTACTATTAATACCTATAAATAAATACTTAAATATAAATGAAATAGTAAACTTCAGTGTGTTCCAAAGTAAGCCACTTTCTCAGGATTTTATCTAGACAATTCTGAGACATTCGTATGTTATTAGAACTTGAAATCCTGCCCCAGTACTGCTTTCTCAATTATCTACTCAATAAGTTACTACTTCAAACTCAAATGGTTTTTGGTTCTTCAGGAGCTGACACATTGAAATTCCTCTGGTGAAGTAGACTTGATCTCACACAGTGCTTTGCTTTGAGAATTCGAAACAAAAATTAACACAGGAGCATTTCTCCTTTGGGCCCGGGAGGAAAATGGTTTAAAAGTAATTGGTTTTTTTTCTTAGTTTAAAATTAATTGTATAAATATTATGTTTATGAATTTTAAAGCTTGGGTACAGTTTAAAGTCATCCAGAAGTTATATTTTGTTTACCAAGAAAACAAGCAGAAACACAAAAAAGTGCAAAGCTCCACAAAGGATCTGTGGACAAATTCTGCAAACTTGCAAAAAAGACAAAACAGTTGAATTGGCTGTTTCGGGGATCAAAAGAGAAGCTTATATTATTTTTCTGTGTAGTCGCATACAATTTTATTAAATGTGTATAATAACATCAAAGGAATTAATTCATTGTTAAAAGTGGCAGGCACTTTTAACAATGGAAGTATGAGAATAATTTAAAAGATGTATGCAATTGTGCTGAGTAATGAATATGTCAAGAAATATGAATTTTACTGAACCTATTTATTAAAGTGCATACACCAAAGATCTTAAAAATTAAACACCACGCATTTCCAAGTAATCACAAGTGCTCCATATGGAGTGTAACAACAAATAAATACAAAACCCTCAAATATAAATTATATATGTTACTATCAAGTTGAGTAATTTAAATATTACAATTGTTTATTACATTTACATGATGAACTATTGAATATATAGTTTTAAAACACTCTGGGAGGCCAAGACAGGAAGATCACTTGAGCTCAGAAGCTCAAGACCAGCCTGAGCAAGAGCAAGACTCTGTCTCTACTAAACAGAAATTAAAATTAGCTGGGCATCACTGTGGGCTCCTGTAGTCCTAGCTAACTGAGAGGCTGAGGCAGGAGGATTGTTTGAATATAGAGTTTGAGGTTGCTGTGAGATAGGCTGAGGCCACTGCACTCTAGCCTGGGTCAACAGAGTGAGACTCTGTCCTCCCAAAATAAAAAAGTAATATTTAATATATACAGATAATATCTGTTATCTTGTATAAGGTATCCTGTACCTCTTGTAATTGCAGAAGTCAAACCTAACTTAATTATTACATATAGAGTATATGTATACACGTGTGTGTATGTGTGTGTGTGTGTGAAGCTATGAGTGAAAGAGGGAAGAAATTTGGAGTAAGCAACTTTGAGCCTATGATTAGAACATAGGTGTTAGTTATTTTTATCCACTTCAAGGGGCTATACCCAATATCTTACTTATTGGCTTCTACCAAAGGGAGTATTATGGATCTGACATTGACAGTGACAGGGCCACATCTTCTGTGAGGTGAGGGATCAGAAAGTCAGTGGACCTGGATATGTTCTGGATGCTTTTCTTTAGTGTCTGAACCCACTGCACAGGTTGAAGGATAAGTCCATTCAGGAGGAGGCCAAACCCTTAGGGCAAAGGGAGCCTTCCATATGGTACATAATATTCCCCTGTCATTCTAGGCAGCCAATGACACAGTCGGACCGGAGGGGCTCTGCTTTGCTTTCTTTTCTGTTTTGTAGTGCATTTGTTTCTCTCAGAAATATGATAGGAATGAGAGATACCTGGGACAAGCAGAATCTGGATATTATCCACGTGCATAGCTATCCTACTAACATGCTAATCACGCCCATTTCTCATTGTCTAACTGTAAAACCCAGCACGTTTATCTCGTAAACAGTGGGCATCGGTAGAATGGCCGGTAATGATACGTATTCTCTCTAGAACGTAAGAGCCAATTGTCCCCAATCATTTAGTACCAATCTTCACATTGTAAAAGTCGACATACACATAGAGAAATATGCATCTGTATAAATTTTTAATATTAAATTGTGATTGCTGCAAAAATGTATCACCATTCTCGGATTAAACAAGCACCTAAGAAAACTGGGAATGATCACTAGTGAAAGTCCAAATTTTACTGGTGTGCAGCCATGTGACCCTGAGTCAATTACTAAGCTTCTCTGAACCTTAAATTTCCATAGTCTACAAATCAAAGGGAATGAATTCTCAGTGATACGCAAACCCTGGCTGTAAAAGAATCCATCACTGTGAGACTTGGGGAACACCTTGACTCAGTAATTAAGTCTTGCATAGGGTTCTAACACTCTCATTAAGTTTCAAATCTACTTAGCAAATTGACTCTTTCTGCTTTAACATTCCACATTCCTTTATCTAAGGGAAAACTCAAGGTAAAGGACTTGCCCCAAGGCTACACAGGTAGTTAGTAGTGAAGCTGAAATTAGAACAAATGCTTCCATCTTCCACCCCCATGATTTTCCCAGGAAAAGCATATGCAATTACACATTAGGTGATTATCCTGCTACTTTAATAAGAACTGGGAGACTTCAAGTTAGGGAGCCTTGAAAGTACACTATTTTGCTCCAACCAGAAAATGTCTCTGAATCTCTATGTATCCTTCAAAATGAAGAATTGCTTAATGGCTACTAAAGCTAGAGGAAGAAATGGCCACTCCTTGGCAGGGCATGCAGGTGTGAGTGGGGGGAGGAGCAGTCAGATTTCCTTCAAAAAGAAAAGAAAAATACCTATAGCAAGTCCTGTTCTCACAAGCAACTCTGCTGTATGAGTTCAGAGCTGTGTTCTTCTGGTTGGAAATTCTAAAAATAGCCTCCCCTGAAGATTTAAGCCATTTTAATATATTTTATTTTATATATGGTAGGGGGTAGATAAGAGTAGGAAGGATTAAGAAAGGAAGGTGAGGAAGATTTTATAAAAGAATCAAATCATGCATTATGTCAGTTTTTGCATATTATCATAACTGTCTCACCGTCTACTTGATAGAGTCTATCATGTAACATCTAGAGCAGGGATAAAAGTCGAAAATTTTTAAGTGGTAAAGACAGGAAAAGAAAAAAAGTCTTTATTTTTCCCTTCTTACCTTCTTTCTTTCTTCCTTCCTTCCTTCCTTCCTTCCTTCATTCCTCCCTCCCTCCCTCCTTCCCTCCCTTCCTTCCTTTCATTCTTTCTTTCTCTTTTCCCCAGCAGCACATGCCAGTTGAAGGATTCTCAAGGTTCTGTATTCAGAGGTCACCTCCTAGCACTTCATTCTTGGGTACTTTTAGCTGCCTGCTGGACCTGACCATCCATCACGCACTTTTAAGTAAGCAGTTCTTCTGAAAAGACTGGTTTCATGACTGGTTATTTTTAGCAATACTTTGACAAATGTTTAAATAGTCAATGACTGGAGGAAGAAAATAACCTGGATGTCATTAGCATCTTTGCTAATTCTCTGTATTTTCAGTTCTGCATTTTGAATTCTCCTCTTGTTTATTTGAACTGTTGATTAAGTGATTCTTTGCCAGCTAATGTATGCATTCACCTAGCCATTGATTACTTCAAATGACTGCCTTGAATATTTACTGCTGGTTAAATATTTTAAACTTCTACCAACAGAATCTTGTACCCAATTAAGAACTTACTGAAGCAGCTTTTTGTTTGTTTGTTTTAATCTCTCATTGTAGGAAGTATTTTTGAACCTAATTCCAGGTAAGGCTTGTTTCCCTCATTTTGAGGTACGAGCTATGACTTCCTAAAGAGCAGGTGCCTTGTCCTGTGGGAGGTTGCTAACAAGAGCTTGGTGCAGAGTACAGTGTGGGGTGCGTGGTGGGCGTTCAGTCCTGGAGGAGGAGTGCAGAATGGTGACTCTCTCTCTCACTCCTTTAATTAGTTCCCTTGGCATTTCTCAAGAGAAAAAAAGATGCCACAATCCCCCTAAAATCTCAAGTTCTCCCACTCACTACTTTTTCTCTCTTTTGTGAGACAGAGCCTCAAGCTATCCTGCTGGGTAGAGTGCTGTGGCATCACAGCTCACAGCAACCTCCAACTCCTGGGCTCAAGTGAGTCTCCTGGCCTCAGCCTCCGGAGCACCTGGGACCACAGATGCCCACCACAATGTCCAGCTATTTTTTTTTTTTTTGGTTGTAGCCATCATTGTTGTTTGGTGGGCCCGGGCTGAATTCGAACCCACCACCTTAGGTGTATGTGGCTGGCGCCTTAGCCACTTGAGCCACAGGCACCGAGCCTACTTTCTCTTAAAAATAAAAGTTTCCTTTAAAACTCATTCCTAGTGAATTTTATAGCCAGTCTTTCTACAATACAATTTAAAATTATGGCAAGAGTGGAGTAAAAAGAAATCTTGAAGCAAAAATTTTCAATTCTTCTCTGCTTCTGGAATGGTGATAATGGGCCCATTCCTCCAAAGAATCACATTCAAAATGCACCACGTTCATTCAGGACTAGGAGAGAAAAGATTCTTTGGATTATTCAACCACCAGAATTTATTTTCTTACCTCAACGGACATTGGGGCGTCAATAACATGCTGTCTCTGTAGAGCATTTAAACTTCCACCCTAGTTTACAATATATTATTTCAGCTGGTAATATTTCAGGGTTTCTCAACCTTGGCACTATTGACATTTGAGGCCAGGTAATTCTTTGTTGAGGGGGCTGCCCTACACCTTGTAGGATGTTCAGCATCACTCCTGGTCTCTGCTGATTAGGGGCTAGTAACCTCCCCCCCTTCTCAGCTGGGGCAACTCAAACTTCCTGCAGATACTACCGAAAGTCCAGAAAGGGAGAAGGGAGTGACAAAATCGCTTCCAATACCCTGATTTTATGAGGGGCCTGTCACTGGAAATACTTAAATGACTTACCCAAGTTTACCAAGACTTTGATTTTGCTCTTCACTTAACCTCTCCAAACCGTCAGTAAATGTTCAGCTCCACCTCAAACATGTCCCCAAATCTATCCAGCCACTAATTGCCACCTCTACCATAGCCACTTAGAATAATCAATCACTTCTTGCTTGGACTCGTGCGGTAACTTCCTATCTAGGATCCCTACTACATCTATTTCCCCCTTAAACCCTTTCTCTACATAGCACGTGAGTAATATTTTTAAAGCACACTTCATTGAACCACAACACCATGTAGCTTAATGCCTCCAATGCTGTCCCAGTGCCTTAAGAAGAAAATGCAAACTACCCATCTTGTTTATGTCTCTGGTATCTCCCCCAACACACTGTTCACAATGACCTTTACATTCTTAGAATATGACAAATTCACTGCCACCTTGAAGTTTCTGCATAAGCTAACCCTCTGCCATGACCATGAGTGCCTTTTCTCTAAACTCCATGCTTCAGAACTCAGCTAAAAGAACTACCTAATTGGAACGAGCAACTTATAAATTTCCTACTTTAGTTCTCTGCCTGCCATTTATTAAATGTTTGTCTTGATTATACATAAGCTATGCTATTTATTGCCTTTCTTTTCCATAGAATACAAACTCCAGGAAAGCAGAAATGCCTCGCCTATATGTTGACTATTTTCTTTATCCCAGTATTGCCCAGTATCTAGAACCATTTGGTACTCACCAGGTACTCAATGAACACATGTTAAATACAAGTATTGAATAATGACTAGTAAGTCGTGGAATCAAAACCAGATTCTAGATGACAACTTCCATTATCCTATCAAAAACCAAATAATTTCAAAGTTATCACCACATAAAAATATAATAGCAGAAATATGATAGGGACAGAGGATAGGAGATGAGTATGGTGGGATCTCTGCATTGGAAAAGCTCAAAATGTAAGGGAGAGTGATACACACACATATCAATGTTTTTACAAAGCACACATGGCTGGGCACCATGGTTCACTCCTATAATCCAGCACTTTAAGAGGCCAAAGTGGGAGGCTCACTGGAGCCCAGGAGTTCAAGATCAGACTGGACAACATAGTAAGACCCAGAATCTACAAAAAATAAAAATGAATTAGCTGAGTATGGTGGAATAAACCTGTAGTTCTAACAACTCTGAAGGCTGAGGAAGGACAATCACTTGAACATAGGAATTGGAGGTTGCAGTGTGCTGTGTTCATGCTGTTGCATTCCAGCCTAGGGGAAAGATTAATACCACTATATATAAAAATATATAAAAAAAAAAAAAAAAACTCAAAACTGAAATGCAGATGTGAGAAATGCCAAAATAGTGGTATGGACATGAAATAGTGGGGGAGAGGGAAGCAAAGCGTGAAGTCAAACCAACCTTCACTCAGGAGATCAGCTAAAGCTGAATCCCAAAGAAAGCACAGGTCAATGTATATCAGCAAACCACAGGGTGTCACCACTTTGGCCTTCAGGAGGTCTGGATTAATAGTGCCAAGTGAGGGGGAATGCCTAGCTAGAGACCATGAGCTAATGACACTGCTGTCATGTCTGCTGTTAGTATTCTGACATCTCTTGGCCACGGGCTGCGTGACCTAGACAGACACTCCTTCCTTGCCTGAGTGAAATGGTGCTTCAGCTTCCCCAGTCATTTCTCTGTGTGCTCGCTCAGAACAAAAGCTGTCATCTGTGCTGAATGTCACCGGTGTGGCCCTGGATGAGGATGTTGCAACAGCCCCTGAATGCGATGAGAACATAAAACTAGTCTCTTTTGTGATCAGCATAATTTAAGAACTTGGGATCTGTGACAATAAGGACCAAAATGATAAGAGCTGGTTTTCAAATAAAGTGTAATGGGAAGCCTGAAAAAGAAATAGCTTGAAAATGAAACTCAAAATGAAGCAAATTAAGTCTCAAGTAAATTCTAAGCAAGTCCTTGATGATTGTAGGGCTTGAAGGGAGGAGGAAGAATTATTTTATTTCTTTGTATTCTATTTTTCTTCTCGACTGATTCCAGGCCAATTCAGAGCTCCAGAGTTATTTATAAATTTCGATATTTGAGAATGAAAATTTTCTTGAATCTTAATGACAATAACCATTTCGTGATCCTGATATGATGTTTCCCTGTATGATTTCACCACCATAAGTTAAAGGACCATGGATTTAGTTAAAATCATGATACAAATACTTTCACAGTCTGCATAACGTACCAACTTTTTAAAACAGCATAATAAAAACTTGAAAGCTGACACAGGTTTGCATTCCATGTGTAATTCTGTTTAAACATTAAAACTTCTCATCATCCAGAGGCACTACTTTTTTCTGCTGGTATGAAAAGATATATACTTCAAACAAAAACAAAATTGAGAGAAATCAAGTTAATAGGAAAAGCCTAAAATTTTCCAAAGCTAAAAAGAGATTAGGAAGACAAATACATTTTCCTCCTCGCATGACAGTGTTACGGATTTATGGTTCAATATGAATTTGTCACTAATCCAGAACCCCACGTGGTGAAACTGAAATGCCTGTCATTCCTCTCAGGAGAATTCCACAATACAAAAAAATCCTCTAGTTAAAAAAAGTATGTGTCATCTCATAAACATATGCAAGTATCATGTACCCCAAACAATTCAAAATGACTTTTTAAAGAAGTATGTATCTATCAGCTTTCTTTTCATAAGACTAATATTCTTTATTTATAAGAGGGCTAAAAGAACAGAAAATATATGCCAGAAAACCCTGAATTCAAATCCAGATCTGAGCATTGATGAGCTATATTAACATGGGACATTAGCAAAACCTATGAGTTTCATCTTCTCATTTACAAAGTGAAGAAAGCAACTTTTACCCCAAAGAATTATTTTGAGGATTATCAGAAATGTAGTACATTAAGGCATAGAACCACAATCCTGGCACATAATATGCATTTAATAAATGTTACATTCAGAATAATTCAGGCATATTCTTTCCTGCTTCTTCTCTCATAAATATATAATAATTTAGTCTAGTCAACCAAGAAGGAATGAAAAGGAAATTACATTCTTCATAATTTAAAAATGGTCATCACCCTCCACTACATACCCAGCTGAATCCAGGTACATAGAACATCCCTTGTTTAGAAAGAGCCACAGAGGCCCCGGGGGAACAGTGTGAAGAGGAGACAACTAGGAAGTGATGCTAAAATGTGAAAGTTCCTTAAAGGTTGCTATAACATCAGAAAACCCCAGGTCTCAGTTTGCTAATGAATAGGTCTGAGTCCAAGCATCTTCCACAGGATAGGAATGAATCACTGCTCAGAAAACAGAGAAAACAGAGTTGGTTCATGGATAGCACGCCCTCATCAACTAAGCTGAGAGCCTCCCAAGGAGATACCTTTCCTGCATCCCTTTATTCCTGGCACATGGTAAGCACTAGTAGCACATGGTAAGCACTAGTAAATCTTGAATGACAAGTGTATGGTACCAAAAAAAAAAAAAAATGAAAAAGAAGAAATCAGAGGTCAAATGACCATCACTGTAGAAGATGCTTAGTAAATACTTTCTGTATTGAACATATAAACGAAATGATGAACAAATGATAGAATTACTGAAGCAATGAATAAATGAACAAAGCTTCCATGGAGCCCACCAACCAAACCATGAATAAAACAAATACATTCTCAGAATATCCTCTTGGTGAAAAAATGCAAAGTCCATAATAGGAGCTGGGATTCATTATAGTGTTCACAGGAAAGCAAGAATATCAAGTGGCCATGTCACAAAACACTCTGCCACCAATTTTATTCTTTCCACTCACAGTCTTTCATACCTCAGACCAGTTCTTTCCAAGTAAAGCATAAGAGCCAGGGTACCTAAAAATAACCAAGAAGTGTCAATCCCCGGGCATAACTAAGAGATGACATTTATATGTTATCTCTGTATACATTAGAATCTTAAAAGGTTTGATCAAACATAAGTACTACCAATTACAGGGTTTGCAAAAGCCACATTATTCCCAAGCCATCTCCAGATTTTTGGGTGAAGTTTATACTCAAAACAAATGTGAGTTCTTACAAATACACGTGAGGACTTTGGCTTCTTCCATAACTTGGCTATTACGAATTGAGCTGCAGTGAATAATCTAGTGCAAATATCTTCTTTGCAAAGTGATTTTTGGTCTTTTGGATATACTCCTAGTAGGGGAATTGCAGGATCCAATGGCAGTTCAATTTTTAGATCCCTGAGTGGTCAACCCATGAATGGATTAATAAATTGTGGTATATGTATACCATGGAATACTACGCAGCCTTAAATAAATGAACCCTTTATCTCTTTTATGTTTACATGGAGGGATCTGGAACATATTCTCCTGAGTAAAATGTCTCAAGAATGAAGGAAAAAGTATCCAATGTACTCAGTACTTCTATGAAACCTACCTTTATTTACTCACACTTTCTTATGAAAGATAGAACCCAACTATAGCCCAGGATGAAGGAGAGAAATGGAGTGGGAAGGGAGGGGAGGGAGAAGGTTTAACAGAGGGAGGGTAAAAGGCAGGACCACACCTATGGAGCATATGACAAGGGTACAAGTCAAATCTGTGAAGTGTAGAACATAAATGTTTTGGCACAATAATCAAGTAAAGGAGGTGAAAGCTATGTTGGTTGGTTTAATGTAACCACGTTAGATTGTACAAAAAAAATCAGCACATTGTACCCCACATATGCAAGAATATATTCATGATCTACGTGTATTTAACTTAATAAAATTAAATATATATATATATATACGTGAGAACTTACTAAAAGCGTGGCAACACATTAAGGTAATGGACACAGTTGACTTCTTCTATTTCCTGACAATTAGAGTAGTGGTCCACAACATTTTTGGCACCAGGGACTGGTTAATGGAAGAAAAATTTTCCACAGACCAGGAAGGGACAAGAGAGGGATGGTTTCAGGATGATTCAAGTGCATTCCATCTCCACCTCGGACCATCAGGCATCAGATTCTCTCTCAAGGAGCCTGCAACCTGGATTCCTTCCACACGGGCAGTTTAAAGCAGGGTTCCTGCTCCTATGAGCATCGGCTGCGGCTGCTTCTGTGAAGGGAGGTGGAGCTCAGGCTGTGATGTGAGCAAGTGGAGCAGCTACAAACAAAAACAGGCTTCACTGGCTCTCTAGCCGCTCACCTCTAGCTGTGCAGCCCAACTCCTAACAGGCCACAGAAGAATACTGGTCTGTGGCCCAGAGGTGGGGGACCAGAGAATTAGAAAGCAAGTCTTCAAGAATGTTATTTTATATTCCAGGCTATTGCAAGCCAAAGTAGGCACTTGTCTCTATAAGTAATCTTAAAATATTGTGAAACCAACCACTCTTATTTTTTTGTCTGGTTTTGTTTTGAAAAGTATACTCCTCTATTGCCTGGCTGGATTATAGTGGTATGATCGTAGCTCACTGTAATCTCAAACTCCTGGGCTCAAGCTTTCCTCCTACTTCAGCTTCCCAAGTGGTTAACTACACACGCCTCCAAGCCCAGCTACCTTTTTTTTTTTTAAGAAACAGGATCTTAGTTGGTTGAGCAGTCTGGTCTTAAACTCCAGTTTCAAGACATCCTCCCACTTCAGTGTCCCAAAGCACTGAGATTATAGGCATGAGCCACTGTGCCTGGCCTTGACTTCCATGAGTTGGAGAGCTGTAGGATTCTCTGAGTGACACCTGTCCATGGTGAGCTTATCCAGTATCAGGATCCAGAGATGTGCTAAATCTACAAAGGTATCAGTTCTTTCCCTTCCTACATAAGTAACCAATTCTTAAAAACATATGCTAATTTTCCTCCCATATTTTTTCTCTTATTGGCTATATATAGCATTCTGTATAGCACTGGAAGAACAGCTATTTCTAAATATTACAGAAAACAGTATGGGGATTTCTCAAAAAAAAACTTAAAACTAGAGTTACAATGTGACCCAGCAATCCCACTGCTGGGCATCCATCCAAAGGACCTGGAATTGATACATCAAAGGGGTTTCTACACGTCCATTTCATGGCAGGATTTGTTATCATAGAGAAGATATGGACTCAAACTAAGTCTCCACCAACAGACAAACAGACAAAGAAAATGGGGTCTATGTGCACAATGGAATACTATTCAGCCTTGAAAAAGGGAGAAATCCTGTCCTCTGCAACCACATGTACACATCTGGGACATTATGCTAAGTGAGATAAGCCAGACACAGAATGACAAACAGTCACATGGAATCTGAAGTAGAGCGTATTGGAGCGGGAAGTGGGAAGGAAAAGTGTGAAAAGTAGGAAGTGTGAAATTGGGCCATACTGTCTTGAGTAACCATCTCTAGCTGACTAAGCAGGGCAGCAAACCACCACATCTTAGTGCTCAGAGCTAAACAGCACATTTCTTAAAGTCTTTTTAAAACATTTTATTACATATCTGTATATTAATAGCAAGAAAATTTCAAATTCAACATATGAGAAACTGTCTTTTATCCCTTAGTAAATCATAACCGTGTGCACTAATGCATTTGTGAGGTACAATGTGCTGATCTGACATAAAATGTGGAATGCTTACAGCAAACTGATTAGCACAACCATCTCCTCGCTTACTTATTTGTTGTGGTAAGACATTCACACTCTATTCTTAATAGTGTAAAAATGTATCTTGCATCACGGACATTACATTAGGTCCCCTCAAATGCTCTCCCTCCTCCCGGCCTCCCCCTGCCTTCCCCTCTCCTTCTTCTTCCCTCCTACTTCCTGGACCAAAGTTATGCTTTACTATTCCTATGAATGTGTAGGAGATTATATACTGATTTCATAGTAGTATTGAATACATCGGATACTTTTTTCCCCATTCCTGGGATACTTTACTAAGAAGAATATGTTCCAGCTCCATCCAGGTAAACATAAAAAATGTGAAGTCTCCATCTGCTTATGGCTGCATAGTCTTCCACGGTGTACATATTCCAAAATTTGTTAATCCATTCATGGGTCCATGGGCACCTGGGATGCTTCTGTGACTTGACAATTATAAATTGGGTGATAAAAATTCTGGTGCAAATGTCTTTCTTGTAAAATGATCTTTGATTATCTGGGTAAATACCCAATGGGGGATTGCAGGATCAAACAACAAGTCCACTTTTAAATGCATAAATACAATACATCACATAAATAAAATAAAAAAGATCACATGATTCTCTCAATTGATGCAAAAAAAAGCTTTTCATAATATTCAGCCCCCTTTCATGGCCAGAACACTCAAGAAAATGGGGTTAGAAGGGTCATTTCTGAAACTGATAGAGGCCATAGCAAACACATAGCAAACCCTACTGAATGGAGTAAAATTGAAAACTTTTCCACTCAGATCTTGAACTGATTGGCAAACCCACAGCCAATTATCATACCGAATGGAATAAAACTGAAAAACTTTCCACTCAGATCTTGAACTAGGCAAGGATGCCCACTGTCTCCACAGATATTCAAAATAATAAAGAAGTTCCAGCATCACCATCAGGCAAGAGAAGGGGATCAAGAGTATTGAAATAGAGTCAGAAGAGATCAAACTCTCACTCTTTGCTGAAGATATGATCCTCTACCTGGAAAACCCCAGGGATTCAACTACAAAACTCTTAGAAGTGACCAAGGAATACAACAGCATCTCAGGATACAAAATCAATACTTACAAATCAGTAGCTTTTGTATATGCCCACAGTAGTCCAGCTGAAAATATAGTCAAGGAGTCTATTCCTTTTTGCAGTGGTGCCAAAGAAGATGAACTATCTGGGAATCTATCTAACAAAGGACATGAAAGATCTCTATAAAGAGAATTATGAAATGCTGAGAAAACAAACAGATAAAGATGTGAACAAATGGAAATGCTCGTGGTTGGGAAGAATCAACATTGTTAAAATGTCTGTGAACAACTTTCTAAGGCACACAGCTGGTATAGAACCAATAGCCATTATCTTTTTCTTACCTGGAGAAAGATGTATGAGTTTCATTTATTTAGATGTTTGCCTATTTCTCCACAAACCTGAGGATGTGACTAAGGGTTAAATCCAAATTAGCATAAACCGGGGTTCCTGTAAAGCAAAGCTAGCTATCTGTTCTATCGGAACACAGTTCTACTGGAACAAAGCCACCCTGTTCTTTTATATATGGTGTCCGGTCACTCGTGTGCTACACTGACAACGCTGAGTAACTGCAACAGACACTGTACTGCCTGCAAATATAGCATCTAAAGTACTTTCCCTCGGGCCCTTTAAAGAAAAAACTTGCCAATCCCTGGTATAAACCAACCCCAACCACTCCATTCCATTTAAGAGTGACATTTTGAGTAAAAATATACTACACAATCTAGTAAGATGTATACATATGAAACATCTAGGAAGAGGTATGGAAAAGGCCACTTACGGACCAAGAGATACACACTGAAAGAAATAACTCCTCTTCTTCATGTTGGTGTTGATTTGTATCTGCATATGGGGGCTAAAATTTGGGCAGTCCAGGGGTTTTTTGCTTGTTTGTTTTTGTTCGTTTTATTAACAACAGTTAAAAAAAACAACAACAACAACTGAAGACATCTAGTGAAAATAAAACACTTGTTTCCTTGATGAAGTTGCAGTTGCTTACTTAGGCTTCTCTTTACGTAAAATAACAAAGCTACTCTTTTTTAAGCCTAGTGCATCAGGGTTTTCTTTGACACGTAGCCAGAAGCTTCCCAATAGTATTCCCATTTCATGGAATTAAGACTAAGAAATGACTGGCCAGGGAAACATACAGAAATAAATGCTGAGTGGCCATTAATAAGACTAAGGAAGTAACTCCTTGCAATGACATTTTTATAATAATGCATGATGGGAAGAATGATAGAATAGCCATACAACTCTCTATACAATGTAGGAAGAATTCTGTACCTATTTCAGTTTTAAAAATTGTACTCTAAGATGTGATACTTGCCAATAATCCATGATTATAAAATAGTTACTAATACAGTTATATATTTTTTTTTAAACAAAATGGCATTTTTCCCACAGGTAACTAAGGAAGGAAGAGATTACTAAATTACCTTTACTTAAAATTTGTTCTACCAATGCTCGTAGTCTGATTTAAGATAATCCCACTTGAAGTGACATTCCTTCAATAAAGCACCTGCTATAACCTAGGACTCGAGATACAGCAGAAGACAACACAAATAGACCCTTGTTCTTGAGGAATTTATGTTATAGTCAGGGTAATACAAAACAGTAAGTAAGGCAAGCAGTATGACTGAAAAAAACATAGGATGATAAAGAGGATTGGAATCTGGGTAGATTCAATGGGATAAAATTTAAGCAAAGACATGATGGAATTAAAGGAGTAAAGAAGTGAATCAGGCATTAAGAAGATACAGAGAGAATAAAAGGTAAACACAAGTTCAATCCTAGCATGTTCAAGGCTATTTTGGTTGGAGCAGAGAGAGAGAAAAACTAGTGAAAGAGGGTGGCACCTCACTGTGGCTCAGTGAATAGGGTGCTGGCCCCATATACCGAGGGTGGCAGGTTCAAACCCAGCCCCAGCCAAAATGCAACAAAAAGATAGTCAGGCATTGTGACGGGCGCCTGTAGTTCCAGCTACTCAGGAGGCTGAGGCAAGAGAATCACCTAAGCCCAAGAGCTGGAGGTGGCTGTGAGCTGTGATGGCATGGCACTCTACTGAGGGTGACAGAGTGAAACTCTTGTCTCTTAAAAAAAAATAGTGGAAGAGGAAATTATAGGTCCACATCAAGCAAAAGGCTATAAGTCATTGAAGGCATTAGCTTATGCTCAGAATAACATGGAGGGCCAGGTCCAATGCAGGACTGGTGCGGAGAGGCACAATGGTCTGACATGCAATTTACATGGAGTACACTATGCTGAGATAAAACTGTAATGATTGGGCAGTGAAGAACTACCAACCTAGGGAGAGCTAGTCAAAGATATTACAGTAGTGTAAGAGAGATGAGGTCAAAGTGAATGTGATAAGGCTGCCATTTCTGAGAGTATATGGGCATGAATGTGCTACATACATGGGACATTATGAAAGTTTTGAGACAGGTAAAAATCAAAGAATGTAAAATCCACACAAATGGAAACAAATGAAGCTCTCCAGGAACACCGATGAGCCTCGCGAGTTGAAACTTGCACAGGTGTATCAGAAATGATGCTGTTGATCCTGTTTCTTGGAAGTGAAATAATGGACTATAACAATCTATCTCAAAACTTTTGTAGTGACCCATGTATCTGTTTTGTTTTTCATCTTTTTATGTTCTAGAAATTCCAGACACTAATTTCAAATATTTGGCCAGGCAGGATGATTCACACTCGTAATCTTCACCTTGTATGTGGCTGAGGTGAGAGGATCACAGAAGGCCAAAAGTTCAAGATCAGGCTGACTAACATCCTGTCTCTACAAATATCTTCCAGCAATTTTCCAAAATTTTGAAACTGAAAGCTGCAAGAAAAATAAGGAGCACGTCTAAACCTTTTGTCTTGTCTCACCTACTATATTTGTTTCTAGAAGTACCATAAAATGGGTACATAAACCTCCCAGTTTCAGAGGCTGGAATCCTGATCAAGATGTCAGTAGGGCACTGTTCCCCCTGAAACCCCAGTGGGATCCTTCCTCGCCTCTTCCAACCCTCTGACAGTTTGGTTGCAATCTTTGGCACTTCTTGGCTTGTGGATGTGTAACTCTAATCTCTGCCTCTACGTTCACAAGTCATTCTCCCAGCATTTCTGTCTTCCACGCCCCTCTTCTTTGTAAGGATGCCAATCACACAGCATTATGGGCCCACCCTACTCCAACATGACCCCAGCAAAACTAGTTACATATGCAACCACCCTATTTGCCAAATAAACTCGCATGGTAGGAGTTAGGATTTCAACACATCTTTTCAGGGTGGTAGAGTGGGACACAATCATTAACCCTAACACCTCATTATAACACTTTGTCTAATTTGCTATATATATATATATATATATATATATATATATATATATATATATATGTATTAATATCATTCTTTCCCCTAAACATCTGGGACAGACATCATGGATGTTATATCTAGATATTTCAGTATTTCCTTAAAAAGAGGACATTTTCTTATACACCCATAGTATAGTTACTAACTTTAATGAACTGGTTAAGACAATCATGAGCTGCTAAGTGATGGAAATACATTTTGAGAAATGTGTCATCAAGGGATTTCATCAACATCTGAACATCACAGAGTGTACTGAGACAACCCTAGACAGTATATCCTACTAAACATGGAGGCTCTTACTTCTAGACTGCAAACCAGTACAGAATGTTACTCTCCTGAATAGTATAGGCAATGGAACACAGTGGCAAGTATAAACATCGCTAAACAGAGAAAACCTACATAAAAGTATGATACTATAATCTGATTTGACCACAGTTGTGTGTGTGGATATCGACTGGAATGACATTATGTGGCACATGGTGCTATTCATATCCATGTAGAACTGTTGTCTAACCTGCCAGTTGCATTTCTGCAGTGCTAATTCCCTCAGTGATATCCTCCTATACCACGGTGTCTCTCCCACTTCAAGCTCTAGTCTCTGTCTAGATGCTAAATTGAGTTATCACATCTCTTCAGTAGTCCATAATCAGTAAAAGTTCCCATCCTTTCTTCTTCTTTTGTGATATTGATATTTTTTGAAAGAATAAAGTCAATGAGCCATTTTTATACTCCCTTCCATCACCTTGATAGTTTCTTTCTGTAGTTTTTGTTCTTCAAATTTATAAAGTTTTTTTTTTTTTTTTAATAAGGGAGTATTGGGGCTTTAGGACAGTCAGGGCTGTATCAGTAACAATGCGAGAGATGCTAGGATATATAAAGGGAATTTTCCAAACAGAAAAAAAGTTTTCAGTGAAGGGAGAATAGATGAGAGGATGCAGTTTGAAGTCTAAGTGTTGGGGGGGGTTGGATAAGAAGAAACCTGTGTTGCAGGAGAACAGGCGCAAAGAAGGAGCTGTCAACTCAGGCAAAGACTCAATATGAGGTCTGCTTGTCCTCTCATGGCTGAGACTACAGAATAATGGGGAAATGAGAGAATCAAAGCAAGGAATGAGAAGCTGCTTGATTTCGGAAATCTATAATCTTAATAGGGAAGCTGTAAATATTACAAGTCGGTTGTACTCCTGGATCACATGGCAAAACACACCACACACACCACCATTACCACAAGCGAGGATAACAAATGTTTGACATTACTTAATTTTTTTTTAAATATTGGGAAGTCAGAAGTGGTTCTGGTGAAAAGTTAGGAGGTAGAAGAGAAAATCAATAAAACATTCATAGAGCAAGAAGACGCAATATAATTCAAAACAAATCAAAATATTGCTATAGATAAGTCCAACTGCTCTTGTAAGAAGCTGTATTGTGCTAAGGAGATGGCCTCACCCACTGCCCAAATCAGAATGTGTTTGTATACGCAGGCTGGACTCCAGACTTGGAAGACCTGAATTGCTCAACATGAATATGTGAGAACATATTTAACTTACTTAAGGGTTAGAAGGTGACAGAAGAAAGGGATCTGCCTGGCAGGCACTATGTGGGTACAGAGAGGGGATCTGAGAAAGCTCTGGGCAAGGCAGTCCAAATGGGGCAGGGATGACAATTACTACCAAGAAAGGCCTTTAAATAACTTGCTAAATGAGGTATGCTTCCATATTTCTCCAGCCATATCACTCCTAAAAAACCTTTAATGTAGGAACTACACTACTCATTAATGGTTTCCTCATGATAGATTATTTTGGGTAAATGTGAGGGCACGGTGTAGTAGTTGAGTTCTATGTCTGGGTTAATGCAAGGAAAAAAATAAAACTGTACTATCCCACATGGTTAGCCTGGTGTAGTGACCCACACCTATCTCCCAGCTACTCAGGAGGCTGAGATGGGAGGGTCGCTTGAGCCAGGGGTGTTCAAATACAGCCCAGGCAATTACAGTGAGACCTCATGTCTAAAACAAAAACAAAGAAAGACATACATTACGCAGATAAATCTGAGATGAGAATGAAAGATATTCCGAGAAAGTAAAGTAATGGGAATTCACAGAAATTCCTTGAAAACTCAACACTTTCAAGGTACTTGAATTGGTATGATGAAAGTCAAGAACTTCAAGGGGTTCACCCATCTAATATGTGGATATACATGAAGTATATAGAAAACTGTACTAAGGTAGGTATATGTGTATGTGTATCACATATCTGTAACACAAGGGACTGTAACTAACTGGTCAACATATGGAGGTGGTCAACGTAAGGTACTAGGCCTACTGTACTGATATGTACATGTGGTACATGTCTGGTCTATGAAAATGAGGTTAACTTAAGGAGATGGGTCAATGTAGGGGTGTGGAAAACTATAGAGGTTCTACTGTATTTAGTAAACTTATTTCTAAGTCCTGGCCCCAATCTTCACATAGAGACATAGAATATGCTGAAAGGTTGATTGGGAAAATTGGAAGCCCCAAAGAAGGCTGTAGTGATATAACAGGCTCAGGATGGAGGCTGAGATAGATAGATTTGGAGTAGAGGGTGTAAGTTCAACCTTCTTTGTCCCTCCATCTCCTTACCCTTACAGACTGTCCCGTAGCTCGGAGATGCCAGCCTAGAACCCTAGACTAGAACATTCATGTTCAGCACCAGGTCCCAAGGAAGTATGTGCTGCAGAAAATGGAGAAATCTATTTCCTGAAGAACATGCGGGGCCATGGCTGAGCTCCAGTTCAACTTTGTGGAGTGTTTTTCTTTCCTGCATAATGTGGGGAATCCCCTCCTGTTTCTTTGCTTCCTCTAGAAAGACTCTTTCCTTAAGTCATTATTTAAGGAAAAGAAAGAGACACACACACACACAAAAATCAGTTACAGGAATGACAGATCCCCCCCACCAGCTTTGATTGACTCTTCTTTTTTTTTTTCATTGACACATAACAGATATACATATTTTCAAGATACATGTGATAATTTAACACATTCATACAATTTATAAACTTCTAATCAGTGTAACTGGGATATGTACCACCTTAAATATTTGTCTTTGGGCTAGAAACATTAAAATTATTCTCTTCTAGCTATTTTGAAATATATAATAGACTACTGTAAACTATAGCCATCCCACTTATCTATGAACACTAGATCTTATTTGTTCTTTCAAACTTTATATTTGTACCCATTATTCGACCATTCTTCATTCCTTACCACCAATCTATTCTCTGTCTTCATGAAATTTACCTTTTTAGTTCCCACATATGAGAATATGCAGTACCCATCTTTCTACACTTGCCTATTTCACATAACATAATAACCTCAAGTTCCATCAGTATTGCTGAAAATGGCAGAATTTCATTCATTTTTATGGCTAAATAATATTCTACTGGATATAAATACCACATTTTCTTTATCTATTCCTCCACTGATGGGATTTGGGTTGAGTCCATATTTGGGTTCTTGTGAATAATGCTACAATAAACATGGGAGTATACAAATCTCTTCAATTTATTGATTTCCTTTCTTTTAGGTCTCTTTGGGATTGCTAGAGCATGTAGTAGTTATAATTTTAGTTTAGGTTGACTCTTAATTTTTTTTCCTGTTTTTGTTTGCATTTTACTAAGAAAGATCAGTCCAGAATCCTTCAAGTGGAACAGACCAGCAGAGCAAAGGTTAGAGTGGGGGACAGGATTCAGGATTCTCACCAAAGCCCACACATAAACTCGCAGAGGGCTCTGGGCTAGAATCTCACACATGGTGATCAGTGTTCTTGAATCAGATAATGAAGCAAGTGCAGGATACCTGCGGAGAGCAAAGTCCCACAGCACTTGTTCATCATTACCTTCCCACAAAAGTAGACACTGGTCCAGGCCTTCAGGTCAGAGCTCATCTGCTCCTAGAATCCTTGGATCAGATAATAGAACCTTAGCTCTGCTCCCTATAGGGTCCTAGATTCTGCAACCCTCCTCAGCAGAGGACTACTGGCTTAAATACTATGTATTCGTCTGAGGATCACTCACTGAGGGTTCATTAATAGAGTTCTACAAAGAAGAAATAATACAAAATATGTTTATTCTCTCTAACAATGACATAGAAGGGGACACAGAGTTCTACGAATTCAAGGTAGAAAGTCTGGTTTTTCATGAAGAATGAAGATCCACTAGAGGAAAATGAGAATGGGGCTGCAGCCCCTCATTCCTTTCATGTATTTTTTCAGGGTTATTATAGAGGTAAAGAGTACGGCCTTATTCATCTCTCTCCTCTCTCTCTCTCTCTCTCTCTCTCTCTCTCTCCCCCGATATCAAACTTTCTCAAACCTTGACCCATTCCATTGATAACAGCTGATTTTTAATTGACTTCCTACAATACTGGCCCTCTCTATTCCAGCACTATTATTATTAAGCTTAGTACCATTCCGGAGAGTTCTTCTATGGAATTCTTCAGTGGGTTAGCCCCCTGTAATATACGGAGGCGCAGACCACAGATCCCTGTCCAGCCTGTCCTCCTGGCAGGCTCACCTCCTCACACGGCGCTGTACATACATCAGGAGCTTGTTTCTCCACCTGCTCCACCGACCTCGCTCTGGCTCCCTATGTCTGAGGCAGACGGCCTCTTTTTTGTCTAGCCTGGATGTCATTGAGCATTTGGAGATATAAGTCATAAAGAAGGTGTAATTTCAGAAAGAAAAGAAAGGGGGGCGGTCATTTCAAATCATCACAGGGCAGGTTATAAACTGAATTCTCTGAATTCCATAAAATTTCTGAATGATGAACAGGGCACTACTCTTGACCCTTCTGGAGAGCTGAAGGGGAATCAGAGCAGCTCCACAGTCCACAAGAACTAGGGGCATGATTTTCAGCATAAATGAAGTTAGCTTTCCTAGGGCATCCTGGGAGGCACAAGGAGTCTGTTGGCTACAGTCCTACTCTTCTCTGCTGTTCCCCAGGGGAGTCTTGTGTTTTATTTAGAGTAAAATCCATTGTCATCCAATCCCATGATTGTACACCTTCCTCCTATCTGAGGCAAAGCAGATGACAAGAGTCACATCACACAGCCTTTGTACAAATTCTGAGGACCTACATTTTTTAACAGGGGCAGTGGCTTAGTCCATACACGTTGCCATAAAAAAATAGCACAGACTGACTAATTTATAAATACAGAGTTTATTTATTGCACTTCCAGAGGCTGGGAAGTCCAAGATCAAGGCGCTGGTGGATGCAGGGGTCAGGACTGGTCTCTGCTTTCAAGATGACATCATGCTGCTGAATACTCCACCAGGGAAAAATGCTGTGTCTTTACGTGGAAGAAGGGACAGAAAGGGCAAACTCACCCCCTCACATCCAATTATAAGGCACTAATCCATTCTTGAAAGCAGAGTCCATATGGCCTAATCAAAGCCTAAGGGCCTTACTTCTTAATACCACGGCACAGGGGATTAAGTTTCAACATGAATTTTTGAAGGGGATACAAACATTAAACCAAAATAAGCAGTTAGTTCATAAACAGGACTAGACATCTCAGAAACACTGAGGAAGTCCACTGTCTCAGGTATCCTCCTTCTATATATCCCAATTAGCTTGTGTCCCCCCAGTCACCTGGACCAGCAGGTGTCCAGCATGGAGGATGCCATACCCATCCTTACTCAGGCTCTGAACTCTGTCTTTTGTGACTATCATTTCTAATGCACCTGGAGGTCCTCCGCCATTCCTTCCTAGGAGGTAAGTATCTTCTAGTGAAAACACTCAGTCCATGTGGACAAAATGTATTTCACTAGCATGTTCTCTGAAGAGGATCACCTCTGTTTCTCCTATCCCAAAATAGTTTTTCACAAATAACTTTGTTTCTTCTAATAGGAGAGTAGTGCTTTTGGTCTCTGCTACATTTAGGGTAAAGGTATACGTGAACTTAGAAGCTTTAGGCTGGATAAATGAACATCATACTCCAATATGATATTCCAGAATTTAGTTGCACTGCCATTATTTTCAATTACATACAGTCCAGATATCAAAGAGCTCTCTTTCTGAGAGGGTATAAAATTGCTACCATACTTGAGGTCAAGTGCACAAACAGATAAAGACTAAACACTAGATTCCTTCTTGTCTCACCTAACAGAAAACAGATCTCCATAAACCACGAATCCACTTACAGAAGTCACTCCAGATTAGATCATACAGCCAATTCCCAGTCACTCATTTCAATAATGAAGAATACTTTATTAGACCAAAAATGAATTCCCCCCCCCAAAAAAATCTATGAAATTATTAGGGAGGAAAATTGAATTCAGAAAAGAAAAACTTAGCAAAATTGTATTCTTGCTACAGATTCACCTCATGGAACCAAGAGAAAGCATATGTAGACAAGTTTCCCATGAAGTGTATTCCTCCAGTGACAAAATGTGCCTGGCTTTGTCAATGGAATTCATGGGATGTCTCAGGAGGAGACCTCCAAAACTGTTAAAATTAATTAAAACAGAAAAGAAAAGAAAATTGTGATTGTCATACTTTTATGAGATTAGTACGTGACAAAAATTTTCTTTTATTCATAATGAGACAAGCCAGATCACCTCTTTCTCTTTCGGGATGTATTTTGAAAATAGATCCAAAAATTTCCTAAAAGATTGAATGTATAATGTTGGTTATTGTCCTTATTAAAGAATCTTCTTTAGAGAAGATGTGAATCAGAGCTAACATTTTATCTTGCCACCACATGTATGTAGCTCTTTCTTACCAAGCATTCTCATCGTTGATTTTTCAGTCTTTTTGAACACCCAAGGCACGTTCAGTATATAATTCGAAACAAAGAAGGAGCACCTGCTGTTAGGAACAGTCGTTTTAAGTTGAATAAAATCATTCAGGAGAGGAAAAGCACACACATAGGCATACACACATGCTGGGTTGGTGGCTTTATCTCAAAAGTGCCAGTGCTCAACCAAAACAAAAACAAACTTGTGAGGAAAATTTGCTTGGAAAATAGCTCCCACATTACCAACGATTGGATTATAGGAAGACATGTTTTGTTCTATTAATGTTGCAATGAGTCACATAGTCAATAGCTTTTTGGGCAGTTGGCCAACAACTCTAAACACTGACTCAGATAATTCATAACATATACAATATGCTGCATATTTAATAGCTTTTTTTGGCTGGCCATCTCATGATCTTTTAAGCACTAGTTCAGATAGTTCTTAAATTATATGGATGATAGAGATTACATATTGGCTACTTATTAGTGAAAAGATGAAAAGACATAACTTGGAATTTCTTATTTGGGGATAAAGAAATAAGACATAGCTTGTGTTACCTCTCCAAACTTTATTAAAGACAGTGAACAACCTGATATCATCTCAATTCAGTTAGTGTTACTGTAAAGTTATATAGAATTTCTTTTGAATAAAAAGACTCTAACAACAGAGAGATAGAGAAGTGTGTGTGTGTGTGTGTGTGTGTGTGTGTGTGTGAGAGAGAGAGAGAGAGAGAGAGAGAGAGAGGCGAGAGAAAGAAACATGAGTGTAAAAAAAAAAGGAAACACAGTTGATAACTAATTTTCCACTCACAAATGGCTATCACTGGCTGAATCCTGAAATAAGAACCACCTTGTGTACTTGCTAAGAAGTCTAACCTCTGCAGTACTGTCCAAAACGTGTTGGAATATAAAGGTTAATATGGTGGAGCATGATGTAATAGAAGATAAAATTATACTTTGCTAGAACCTATTGATTCTTTTATATTGTTTTCTCAAGAATTCCTCACCGCTGGAATGGATTTGCTATGGTTAGTGTAAATATCTAAAAAGCATTCAATACCTATTCTTGTGGAGGAACTACTGACATATAGATCACCACCTAAAATTGGGTCATATTATTGCTTAGGTAGTGTCATACATTGCACATAGAAATATAATATAATAAATAATATAATAAATATAATTATACATTGCACATAGAATATAATATAATAAATATAATTTCTCTGAGAATTTATGTTTGATTTATGTTTGGCCTCGTTCACCATACCTGTCACCAACAAGAAAAAGATGTTTTTAATAGTGCAATGAAAGGATAATCCGGCAGTTGAAAACAAATTAATCCATCAGTAAAGAAAATCACTTTGGCATTTTTAACGCTAACTGATAAGCCAACAAACAGTCCTTGTACTTAAAACGTTATTATTTACAAAGCCAGAAAAGCTATTGGAGGAAATATTAATATCACTGGATTATTAGTCAGTAAACTTGAAGCCCTATTCCAAGTATAATATTACAAAGGATAATTATTTTCTCTTCTTTGTGCTTTCATTTTTTTTTTCCTCAAAAATAAATTAAGTATTTGCTGCTGGAGTTTTAATCAAATGACTTTTGTTGTTCAATACATCCTGCTAAATACAAATCTCAAGAATTTCAACAAGATATGCGTCGGCTTATCAGGGACATATCATCACCTCTCACTGCCCATACATCTGGTACACAATGCAGATTGAATAATAATCTTTAAACATTTGCAGGCTTCTGAATCCCCTAGGAGTGGTCGATTTTGTTTCCTTACTGCCAATTTACGGGTACAACATTCTGCACCTAATACATTTTTTCAACAATGCATCAATCACTTTAAAATAATAAGAAACTATTTTACAACATAGTTATGACAATCTCCCAAATGAAGCTTTTTGAAGGTCATGGGGTAATAGTAGCTGATTTTTTTTTCCAAGTTCACTTTAGGAAGCATCATTTTGTGTTAGCAAAATAAAGTACATTTCAGTGACAAACTAAAAACAAACCAGTTTCCCATGTAGTTGCCTCAATAAGAAGTTAAACACAATGAGTCCCGACTAATCAGGAGTCGTAACCAGATGGCGAGGCAATATTTGACACATGACTTATCTGTCAGTGCTCATAGCCACTTACACAATTCACTCTGAGTTTGACCTTGATTGTCTTACAGACTCTGTCAATCACAATGACATGTAATTCTTCAATCCAAGGTAAATTTCCTGTGTAACTGCAATCAGATGGTTGCTAAGGCATCTCTGTCAGTCACTGAGTTATCCCCAAAGGTAGGCTTTCTACAAGTGTGTGCGATAGTCAACAAACTTTCAGTTAAAATGCCACCAAAAGACAATTATGCAGCATTTGAGATAAGTCTGCTGGAAATAGCTATCAGGAGAATCCAAGTCAGGAACTGGATTGGGAAACTTAATTCAGTGGACATGGAAGGTCAAGAGGAACCCTAAGAATCAAACCAATCAGCAACTTTCTTTCATTCCAAACTGTTACACAATATTTAGGGAAGCATGGGTTATTCAAAATCCTCTTACTAGAATCGTTAGTGAAAACCATAAAACAAAATTTGTGATCAAAGAGAGCCAAGTTTGAATCCCAGCTCCACTATGTGCCATAAAATTTGGATTAAGTTTAAATTTTCTGAGCCTCTCTTTTCTAATCCATGAAGTAAGGATGCAATTCAACTATTGTGAAGATTAAATTACATCATAAATGCAACTATACCTAACATCATATATGACTGTCAAAGCAATCCATCAATGTTATTTCCGTCCCTGTTTTTCTTGCAAACATTTTAAATTTTTTTTAAAAAAGAGATAGGTCTTAGGCTCAATGGACCTTTTTTCCAGTTTAGGAGAGATAAACTCACAGAGAAATCTATAAAATCAGAGAGAAAACTATTAATTAGAACTCTCATATTTCTACCGTGTAGATATAGTTAATGTACATCCACCATCTAATTCAGTAGACACAAGCTCCATGTGATTACTGAGTACCTGTAACGTGGCTAATCTGAATTGAGATATGCTGAAAGTGAAATACACACCAGATTTCTAAGGCTTAGTACCAAAATATGTACAATAGTTCATTAATGATTTTTACATTGGGTACCTTGGAATTAAAATTGTTTTATATAAAATATATTACTAATATTAACTTCACCTGATTCCCAGGGTGTATATCTCCTAGAAAAATTAAATTTGGCTGAGTGGCTCACATACTATCTCTAAAGGACACTGCTGGTATATACCGCTATTCTCTAATAGATATCTGAATAAACACATTTGGGAGATGCTTTTATAATTATACATGTAACCCACCCCACCCTAAATACACATATAGCCCTTGAAAATTAAAGTACACATTGCATATTAGTAGGTGATTCAAGTTTTAAGAAGAGAATACTATGAGAAAAAAAAAAAAAGCTCAGTGTAAAATTGCTAATGGTGGTATTGAACGTGAAAAGCCCATCGTCCCCAATGACATTCATCGTGTACACTCTTAATAGGGTAATATTTTTTGTTAGAGCTACTACAGGGAAACCATCCATCCGTGCTGGAAGTTGAGGTTTATTATCTCAACTTCACTGGATATACAAGGTATTGTATTAATGAAATCTAGGTCTCTCCTCTCTTTACCAAGTCATCCTATTTGGGGTGTTACAGGAATGTCAGCTAGACAGCTCTACTTAATCCAAAGAAGAGAAGACCAAGAAGCATCACCTCGTATTTTCCAAAATCAATTTAGTTCCATGGATAATTTTTATTTGACCAGAAATATTTTAATCATGTGAGCACTTAATAAGGTACAAATGATTATGTGCAATTAAATGATAATTACTCTCAACATAATTATCATGCCAGTGCAGCTTTGTTAGAGATAATCAGATGGTTACTGGTGAACTACAAATTAATTGATAACAGGATATTTATAATTGCAAATGATCATGATTACCTTGGAGTACTACGGGCACATTAGAGGTGGGAGACGGTGTCAGGAAGATCAAGGACCTCCGTTTAACAGAAATGCCACAGAGTAAGATGAGATCATAAATCTACTTGACTCAGTTCTAAGCTGCAGATGTTCTGTGTCTGCTGTGAGCAGATTTTTGGACATTATTTCTTTAAACATATACACAGTCTATATGAAGTTAGCCCATGAATCAGAGATCTGCTTCATGCATGCGACATCTGTATTGTGGTATTGTGGTTTGACTGTATTTAACGGAAACCAGGTAACAAATTCCACAGTAAGAGTTGGAAGATAAGAAAATACCTGGACAGAAAAATAAATAAAAAAAGGATATACATGACAAGAGAAGTACAATGTCATAATATTGCACACTGGGTAAGGAGCTACATAATTCAGATCTCCTCATTTCCATTCTAGGATTCCATTACGTTAATGTCTCACAAACCTAATTTCTTCACATAGTGCTTCACACTGTTGTCATAACTGCATATTGATCCTTGATGACTTATTTAATAATTGTTTCAAACCTAAGCTTCCATTTTAATGCCATCCTGAACTTTCATATCTGAAAATTCACTGGTTTAATGGTAATTATATTTTTTCTAAATCCTAATCACATCTATTAAAAATAAACACTGCTTTTTGTGGTAGAATGCCTCTAACTCTTTGTGAAACACTCCCCTACACCATATTCCCAAAGCATACGGAGTGTATTTATAATTCTCTGAGATGAAGACCGCCTTAGAATAGCACTCTCCACTTCAGAAAACAAAAAAATTGCGAAGCACCTTTGTGTAGAGCAATGTTATTCTGTATTAACTGCATTCAAAGACACATGTGTGATGGCCCCAGTCCTTAAGAAACTCAGTGCTCTCACAGAGTATGAAAGCCTTACACAAACACATTCAATACCAAGCAGAATGGAATACTGTAAAGGTGGTGCATCCTGCCGCAGAACTTCACAGGCCCTGGGTGTCATTACTGGCCGAAGCGAACAGTAATGACTTCGCAAATAAGGAAGAAAATGGGCTGAAGCTTGAAGAGCAGTCAAGTTTAGGAATGTTGAGCAAGGACACACAATGTATAGAATAGAAATTTTCAAAAACCAACATGACAGTAAGAAAAAGCAAGGCATGTGTGACAGTTAGGTTTCATGCAACTGGGCTGGACTATGGGGCCCAGCTGTTGGTCAATTGCTAGTCTTTTCTTTTTTTTTTTTTTTGAGACAGAGCCTCAAGCTGTCCCCCTGGGTTTAGTGCTATGGCATCACTCACAGCAATCTCCAACTCCTGGGCTCAAGCAAGTCTCCTGCCTCCACCTCCCAAGTAGCTGGGACCACAGGCGCCCGCCACAACGCCTGGCTATTTTTTGGTTGCAGCCATCATCGTTGTTTGGCGGGCCCGGGCTGGATTCGAACTCGCCACCTTAGGTGTATGTGGCTGGTGCCCTAGCCACTTGAGCCACAGGCGCTGAGCCTCAAATGCTAGTCTTGATGTTGCTGTGAAAGTACTAGGTAGATGTGATTAACTTCTATGGTCAGTTTGTAGGAGAGCCTCATCCAATCAGTGAAAGGTCTTCAGAACAAGAAATAGGAGCTTCCTGGAGATATGTGTATACATATACAAATGCACATGGTCCTATGGATTCTGTTTCTCTGGAGAACCCTGATAGATATAGTATGTTAAGATAAAGGTAAATAAACAAATACAAGAATAACAGAAAATGATTGATGGCCAGGCATGTTGGCTCACCTAAAACCAACCCTAACACGCTGGTAGGCTGAGGCAGGTAGATTGCTTGAGTTCAGGGATTCAAGACCAGCCTGAGCAAGACCAAGACCCCATCTCTACCAAAAATAGAAAAAACTAGCTGGGCAGGGTGGCACACGCTTGTTAGTCCCCAGCTACTTGGGAAGCTGAGGCAAGAGGATCACTTGAGCCCAAGAGTTTAAGGTTGCTGTGAGCTATGATGACACCATGGCACTCTAGCCAAGGAGACTGAGGGAGACACTGTCTCAAAAAAAGATTGAAAGGTAGATTTAGAACAGACAGCAGAGGCTTGCTGACTGGCACGCTGAAGAATGGACGTGTCAGGAGGAAATCAGAAAGCAGCCCCTGAATGTGTGTTGAGCAGAGGAGAAAATGATCCAAGAGAGGCTTCAGGCAGATGAATGTGCCCGTACTGTTCCTGACAGGCGAGACGGAAGAGACAAGAGCTGCACAGAAACCAGGTAGAAGGTATTGTCAATATTTAATAGCTAACTTTCCCCACTGAATAAAGTCTGAGAAAAATCACACCGATAATATTGAATTTCATCCTGTAATAACATGATAGGGTGATGAATTCTTATATTTTCACCTCTCCATTTGACTGCAGAGTTCTTTTGAGAAAATACTTGGTTTTAGCTACTCTTGCTTTAAACTTTTCGTTTTCTCTTCTCATGATTCCTTAGGGGGTATGTACCCTAGAACTATAATACTTACCGCAGTTCTGCTTTCCTCTGCATTTCCATAACTATTAAGCATACCACAAGGAAATGGACATTTAATCCTGTGTTGTATTTCCACCGACACAAAAGTTGTTTTTCAGCACATTCTTCAAAAATCCAGAAAGTGTTCCAGTTTCAAGGTATTGACCTTGAAGTGATATTTATCACTTGCATTACTTGTGCTAGTTCAGGGAATATTTCCCTTATTTTATATTTAAGCTGGCTTTTAAGGCAATCCATTTTTAAGCTCCACAAAATATCATAAAATATACCCCATGGGCTTAGAAAGCAAAATTAAAAGTGTTCATCTTGATCCAGTTTGCTCACGGCACATCATACCAACCTATTAATGCTATGTCTTTAAATAGTGTTATGCTAATTACAGTTATTAGCAAACATCCCCCATGATGTTGGCCACACACGCATGCCACTAAAACTGTTAGCATTTGTAATTCATGTTTAAGTTTAAATATGTATTTTCCATTTGTTCTAATCAAAAGAGTCTGGGATCCATGGATCTGCCATGCTGGTGATATTTTCCTAATACATATTCTAATAGATATATAATGATTAAAGTTGAAGTTAATCTTAGATATGCCACACAAAATAATCATATTGCCACTTATACATATGCCACTTGGCAAGTTCCATTCATAAGTGAATTTTAGCTCTGTTAGTGATTCTCTGCCATTCCTTGCTGAGACCATGATAGAAAGTGTATCAGAGGAGGTCCTCACAGACACTCATTTGTTTCCTATAAAAAACAACATTCCCAGGCTCGGCGCCTATAGCTCAACCGGCTAAGGCGCCAGCCACGTACACCTAAGGTGGCGGGTTCGAATCCCCAGCCCGGACTCGCCAAACAACAATGACGGCTACAACCAAAAAATAGCCGGGTGTTGTGGTGGGCACCTGTGG
>CAUYTI010050025.1:0-25270 GCA_963575145.1 Galago senegalensis | reverse complement strand
AGCACACCAGCTTTGGGATGATGGTCCACAGCACACCAGCTTTGGGATGATGGTCCACAGCACACGAGCTTTGGGATGATGGTCCACAGCACACGAGCTTTGGGATGATGGTCCACAGCACACCAGCTTTGGGATGATGGTCCACAGCACACCAGCTTTGGGATGATGGTCCACAGCACACCAGCTTTGGGATGATGGTCCACAGCACACCAGCTTTGGGATGATGGTCCACAGCACACGAGCTTTGGGATGATGGTCCACAGCACACGAGCTTTGGGATGATGGTCCACAGCACACGAGCTTTGCGATGATGGGTCCACAGCACACCAGCTTTGGGATGATGGGTCCACAGCAGACGAGCTGTGGAAGATGACGGTTTCCCACACATGAAAGTTCCACCTTAGCCAAAATGACCTGTTCCCTGGATTTCCTACTGCAGAATTCTGGGTGACCCCATCACAGCACACCCCTTCTCTCCCTTTCCCTTCCCGAGCCCCTTGGCATCCCCCTCATCAGGCCGCTGGTCCCTCCACCTGAGCATTAGTAAGAATCCTTGATCCCCATCCCCTCTGAAGGTTCCCGAGCTTTAGTCCACTTTGAGTCTTGCGCCTAGTGGGCACTAAACTGTGTGGAATTTAACTGAATTCCAGAGACAGTTTCTAGGCCTGACAATGGATTTTACTTTCATTCAGGAAAAAAAGTTTTCTCCTAGTTCATGTTGACAGGGTGAGGACTGTGGCATGAGCCACCCGTCTCCCATGGCTAGGAAGTGGTTATTAACGTTTAACTGCGTAAAACGTCTTTTCACCTAATCAAGAAGTTAAGGAATCTGTTGGCTTGGTGGGTGCCTCAGTTATGTATAATCAGCTGCCAGGATGATTAGGCTCAGGGTGATTAGGCTCATCCAAAGGAAATTAAATTTGGTTTCTTCCACAAAGCTCTGAGAAGAGCTAGAGATTTCTAAAGCCACAGTCATAGCTGGTTCCTTTGGGGAGCTCAGACCCTGAGGGTGGGAGAGGCAGGAGACAAGAGAGCCAGGAACCAGCCCGATGGCCCATGAATGCCTTAGATGCCAGGCAAGGCCTGGAGGACTTGAAACTCAGTTCCTGAGCACCTGCTCTGCCCACCGTCTGTGTGTGGACCGAGGGGAGGGCTGGCCCCAAGGAGCCTGCTGTTTACCATGCAAGGTGATAAACACCAGCTTCCCTTGGAATGTGTCATCAAAATAAATGGTCCGTGTTTGCCCCTTCTGCGTCTGGCCCATGACAAGGTTGGCCAAACTAGGGGGAGTGAGAGGGACAGATGGTCCCCCGTCATTCCCCTTCTGTTTTGAGTGTAGGTTGACTGAGCCCTTTCTGTGCCTATCACATCACCCTCCCTGCTATTGGAGGGCACTTTCCCTGGACCCTCAGGCTGCTCCCATAAGGGGCTACATCTTCCTTATGTAAACCTGTGGCAGCCCCCGTGACCAGAGGCCATCAAGTGTGACAGTGACATCCAGCTTCAAGGTGTCATCAGAGTGGCTGCAGTTCCGATGCCCTGAGATGTCCTGAGTGATGTTGCAGGGTTCAGTGCAGTGCCCAGCAGCTCACTGGCCGGACGTCGCCACAGTGACTCTCAGCAAGGACCCTTGTTAGCGTGATCTACCGTCAAAGTCTAGGGAAGGTCTGGCACCAAAACCGGAATTCTTTTGTTTAAAGGCATCATTTTAAAGGCTGGTCAATAAATCCCTGTGTAGTCTGAATGAAAATGAAAGGAAACATATGTTAATATCCATTTTATAAAGAGTCACAGGCTTCTCACATACCGTAAGTCGACACTCAGTAGGTATTGGGTAATGATGTGACTTTAAAAGGAACAGGCTAAAAACCTTCAAAAGAGAATCAGAGGTAGAGAGAAGCATGACCTCCCTCAGGGCATCTGTGTCACCTGCCAGCAGACACTGAGTGGTGGCTGCCTTCCAGGCACACCACCTGCAGAGGGTGTCTTCCTCGTTATGTGAAGTTCTAGCCAGTCTCTCCCCATGAGACGGAGGGAAGTGTCCACATAGCTCTGATGATTCAGAACCCTTCTGAGGCTCACTCAGGGGACAGTGGGCTGCGCTGGCCTGGACTGCGTAGGGAACTCTCAGTTTTCTGCCCCTTAAAGCAAACAAAGTGGAGGGGAGTGAGCTTGACACATGGAAGCTAGCTGGCCGTGAGGCCTGCATGGGGTCTCAGAGGGACGGTGTGTCCAGTCCCTTCCTTGCACGATCAGCAACACGTAGACCCAGTGGCCAGGAATCTTGTTTATCCGAGAGGAAACAATAAAAGGAGGGAGTGTGGGAATGCAGTCAAGAATCCGTTTAAAAGTGTGTCCGTCTATAGATTTAACTTTCTGGGTCTCATCCAAACTATCATGGAAAAGTGGCCCGGCTTGGCCTTGTAAGTGTGAAGCTGTGGGACATATGTGCAAATCTGCAGTGAGGGGCCACATGAGAAGACAAGGTGAGAGCCTGCAGCTCCCCAGGGCTCTGTGGGGACATGCCTGTCCCTTTGTCGGCATCATAGAGCCCCCGGCCACTGTTACTCACTGTTCTCACCATTTTTGTTTTTAAAGTTTGAGTCCAGAATTGACTTTTGGCCGGGCATGGTGAGCCACCTACAATCCCAGCACCCTGGGAGGCCGAGGTGGGAGGATCCCTTGAGCTCAAGAGTTTGGGACCAACTGAGCAAGAGGAAGCCACTGTCTCTGTTTAAATAAATAAGAGTTGACTTTGGGGCGGTGCCTGTGGCTCAAAGGAGTAGGACACTGGCCCCATATACTAGAGGTGGCAGGTTCAAACTCAGCCCCGTCCAAAAACTGCAAAAAAAAAAAAAAGTTGACTTTTAGTAAATCACATCAAGAGAGCTTATGTCCATTCTGTGATGAGCAGCTTTTAATAAAAGACCAGCAGTAGACACATTGTTAGGGAAAGTCTCCTGAAACCCTGGGTGCTTTGCCCGCCTTGATTCTCACAATGGGTGTCGCCAAGCTGCAGCTCACTTGCATTAGGAATTACTGTTTTCACCTCAATTGACTTGGTAGGCTGTTCTTATGTGACACCAAGCTTATCTCAGGGTGGTCTTTTGACCAGTACAACCCTTGGCTTCTAGACAATTTGGGGACACTTGCTAATTCTCAGCAGATACTCATGCTGATGGGAGTGAGCGTGGCTGGGTGGTGAGGTGGAGGCTGGCCAGGTGGCCATCCATAATTCATTTTCAACCTTTTAGGGATGTGCACAGCTAGACTGTCTCAGCTGTAAATTCAGGAAAGTGCTTTCAAATATAAATGAGAAAACCATTTACCAGGATTGACTACTCATGTAGTACAAACTGTGCAAATTTCTAAAGAAACAGCTCCTTAAAATAGAGCATTAAGTGCAGATAACCCCCGAGTCTCCTGGGCAAGTCTTGTGTTGCCCTCTAAGAAAACCCAACACTGGATTCAATCCAAGACTTTAGTTGACTGGCATCTTGACAGATTAGAAACCAGGGGAAGCCTGGAGCTTCCAGGAGCAGGGAGGTTGCGGCCATCTCTCAGTCCATGCTCTGTGCTTCTAAATACGCAACTTCAGAGTTTGGGTTGGTGAAGGAAAATACATATTTAAAGCAGTCCGATAAAGAACCCCAGGTTTCAGTACATAGCAAGTCTGTTTTAATAGTATGGTATAAAGCACATTGCCTGCTTATTCAGTTAACACAGTGGAACGGTGGGCAAATGGAGACTTTGAGTGAAATGTGTACATTTTGACTGTGGTTCTTGATAACACTCAAAATTGTGTTTGCAAAGGGAGGGGTCATAGAGGGAGGCACTGTGTCCAGGGCAGAATGATAAAGGGAGGGTCATAGAGGGAGGCACTGTGTCCAGGGCAGAATGATAAAGGGAGGGGTCATAGAGGGAGGCACTGTGTCCAGGGCAGAATGATGGTGTTGCCCAGGTTGGTGTTGAGAATTGGAGGTTCGTAAAGAGTCCTGGACAAATTGCACATCAACGTAAACAGCCTGCCTGTCGTTTCTGCATTAATTGCTGCTCACAGCAGTGTTAATCTCTCCTTTTTGTCATTGCTTGTAAAGACCTGGTTAGCTTTATGACGAGACTGTGGATCATGTCACCTGGAAATGCAGCCTGGCGAGGGCGGGAGGGGCTCCTCAATGTTGGAGCACAGGCCACTTCCTGGGAGAATTCGTGTTCTCAGCTGAGAAAGCCTCGTCCCTGAATGAAGCCCCCTGCTGCATTTTGTTGTTTTCCTTGCACAATATGTTCTTTTTAATGCTTTAATGATTTCCTGCTCAAAGGACAACAACCATAATGAACAAAACCTGCCATGTGTCCAGAGTGGCGTCTGGGTCATCTCATTGACGGAGTAGGCCAGGCGATTGTGTCACCTTCTGTACTCAAACCTCTGGGTCATCTTGTTGATGGAGTAGGCCAGGCGATTGTGTCACCTGTACTCAAACCTTGCACAGCCTACTGTTGAGATTTTAAAGCTGTTACTTAAACATCTTTTACTTTGTACAAATCCCCCATCCAGGTCAGGCAGAAGTGTTCCTTCCTATTTTAACCCTAGTATTTGCCATCCTAGATCATTGCTCCTGTATTCTAAACCAGATTAAATCCTTTTTTAGGTTTAAAAAAAACCACCTTCCTTAGAATTTGGTGGCCTGTTGCCCATGATCTTGTCTCCCTCTTTTTAACCCTTTCAGCTTCTTGCCCGATTCTCAGCGACATTGAGCCTCACTCGGACCCTTTCTCTTCTCTGCTGCTCTTTTCATGAACCTGTGGGATATTTTCACCTCCTTCCAAAAGAGATCAGTCCATCACAATACGTGTCTTCTTTCACCAAACCACCTTCCTTCCCTGTTCTCGAGCCAGCTCCCTGGTCTCCTTCTGCACTTCCCGTCCCCCACTGTGCACCAAGGTCCCTCCAGAGGAGCCTGCTAGCTCTGTGTCTGCTCCCCTGGGGCACCGATGCTCCGCCATCTGCTTCTCTAAAAGATCACCCCACTTTCCTTTTCCGTCCTTCTTCTGCCTGATTATTCTCAGTGCCCACTGAGCTGTTGTGTTTCCTCTTTGTCTTTCTGTCACACACACTCACAGACTCTGTGAGCCATGAGTGCAGGTGACGGGCACACCGTCCGTGTCCATACTTCATACTTCTTAATGCTTCATGAATGTCTTCACACGCACTACAGCGCTGCACCCCAACAGCCCTCAGACATGGAGGAGAACTGCATCCTCTCTCCCTGGGAGGAAGCTGACGCCCACAGCATTTCCACAGTGTGTCCCCTGCCCAACCCAGGTATAGGGCCCAGGTTGCCCCTCTGCCTGCTGTGCCAGGCCACCTCTCCAGCAGAAGGGTTGCAGCCCACTGAAAGTCTTCACCTTGTTAGGAGCTGGACGGAAATTAACCAAACCTTCGTTGTGCTTTGCAGATGAGAGCCCCTACACTAAGTCCACCAGCCAGACAAAGCCGCCTGACGGAGCATTGGCTGTGAGGAGACAGAGCATCCCAGGTTAGACCAGACTGTTGGGTTTTCCAGCTGTTTTGCTTTTGAATCCTGTTGTTTGATGACCCTAAATAACTCCAACGTGGTAACAAAAACCGTGTTATTTCATAGTGCATAGACTGCATTCTACACGACTCAGTCACACAATACTCATGAAAGCCAGACGTTGGGAAGCCTTCCCAGCTAGTGAGGGCTTAGTGAGGGCTGTCCTGTGGCTGGTCACGGCCGACCCCTGCACACCGACCTGTGTGTGCATCAGTGCTCCTCATCACCAGCTCTCACCTCTGCATCAGGGGAGACTATCACAGCTGCACCCACTTCTTCAAGAGAAGCAGCTGGCAGAACCGAGGGGCTAAAAACTGGGGGCAGATTGTGTGTGCTCAGTAAAGGTCAATTCTCTCTCATCTCCTCTTTGAATCTGCTTGCCTTGGGCAACTCTTGGGATTCTGAGATCTTAGGAAGGTGTGATTCTGATTCTTACAGTCCAGTGAGGGATATCTGTGTTTCTCCAAAAAACATTCTAGAGAAATATCTTAAGATGTCTGTACCCTGAAACTTCAATATTTTGGAGCTTTGATTTTGAGAATGACACAAAACCATTTAAGTTCTCAAATTAAAGAGGAAAGGAAATTCAAAATATTATTCAAAGTTTATCTGAACTAGATAATTCATGGAAAAAAATCCTTGGGAAAGCAATCATACTTAAGAGAAGGGTTAAGGAACGTGAAAGCATTTAAACATTAAATGAGAAAAATAAGAAGCTTATATATTTTATACAAATAAATGGAGTATAGCTAAGGTTTTAAGCTACAGGATTTTAGAGTACAGTTTTAGCAACTTGGGAGAAACAAAGCAGTGTTTCCGACATAAAATTAAATGGTTTGGCAAATCTGCTGGTGAGAGGGGGAATTATCCATTTGGATAAAGAACAAGGTGAGTTCAGTTTCTGAGCAACCCCACTGTTGATTATTATTTTATTTTCATAAGATTTCTATGTGGTTATTTTTACTCTCGTTCTGAAGGCTGAGATCTATTTTGAAGTACGTGGCTTATAAGGAGACATATTATGAATACGTTGTACGTGGGTGTTTGGGTGCTTTGACGATTCCAACGTAATTTGAATTCTGTAACTAGAAGGCATCACCAGTGCTGAGATATCTTATATTTGGTGCTATGACACAGACCTTTTAGCCCCAGAGTGCAGCTGCAGCCAGTGTGGATTGTCTGTCTGCCTTCGCCTCACAGCAGTGAGGAGGTGTCTGGGGTCCAGTGAGGTGTCCAAGGTCCAATGAGGAGGTATCCAGGGTCCAGTAAGGAGGCGTCCAGGGTCCAGTGAGGAGGTGTCAGGGTCGAGTGAGGAGGCGTGCAGGGTCCAGTGAGGAGGCATCTGGGGTCCAGTGAGGAGGCATCAAGAGTCCAGTGAAAAGGTATCCAATGTCCAATGAAGAGATATCCAGTGTCTAGTGAAGAGGTATCCAATGTCCAGTAAGGAGGTGTCCAGAGTTTGATGCTCAAGAATACTAGCTGCTATCAGCTCCTTCTGGCCTCTCTGCACTAACTAGGGTTTGGTGCTCCTGCATTGGGAAGAGGCAGGAGGCATCCTACCGCACACGGCGCGTGCACACCAGACAGCATCCCTCCTGCCATGTTACGTGACACTGAGCGTGCATACCAGACAGCATCCGTCCCACCACGTTATGTGACACTGAGTATGCACACCAGACAGCATCCATCCCGCCACTTTACATGACACTGAGCATACACACCAGAAGGCATCCGTCCCACCACTTTACATGACACTGAGCGTGCATACTGGACGGCATCCGTCCCACCACTTTACGTGACACTGAGCATACACACAGAAGGCGTTCATCCCGCCACTTTACATGACACTGAGTGTGCACACAGGAAGGCGTCCATCCCGCCTCTTTACGTGACACTGAGCGTGCACACCAGAAGGCATCCGTCCCGCCTCTTTACGTGACACTGAGCGTGCACACCAGAAGGCGTCCATCCCGCAACTTTACGTGACACTGAGTGTGCACACAGGAAGGCGTCCATCCCGCCTCTTTACGTGACACTGAGCGTGCACACCAGAAGGCGTCCATCCCGCCACTTTATGTGACACTGAGTGTGCACACAGGAAGGCGTCCATCCCGCCACTTTACGTGACACTGAGCGTGCACACCAGAAGGCATCCATCCCGCCTCTTTACGTGACACTGAGCGTGCACACCAGAAGGCGTCCATACTGCCACTTTACGTGACACTGAGCGTGCACACCAGAAGGCGTCCGTCCCGCCACTTTACATGACACTGAGTGTGCACACCAGAAGGCATCCATCCCACCACTTTATGTGACACTGAGCGTGCACACCAGAAGGCGTCCGTCCCGCCACTTTACGTGACACTGAGTGTGCACACCAGAAGGCGTCCATCCCACCACTTTACGTGACACTGAGCGTGCACACCAGAAGGCGTCCATCCCACCACTTTACGTGACACTGAGAGTGCACACCAGTAGGCGTCCATCCCGCCTCTTTACGTGACACTGAGCATGCACACCCAACAGTGTCCATCCCGCCACTTTACATGGCACTGAGTGTGCACACCAGAAGGCATCCATCCCGCCACTTTACGTGACACTGAGAGTGCACACCAGAAGGCGTCCATCCTGCCTCTTTATGTGACACTGAGCATGCACACCAGAAGGCGTCCATCCCGCCTCTTTACGTGACACTGAGCGTGCACACCAGAAGGCGTCCATCCCGCCACTTTACGTGGCACTGAGCATGCACACCCAACAGTGTCCATCCCGCCACTTTATATGGCACTGAGAGTGCACACCAGAAGGCATCCATCCCGCCACTTTATGTGACACTGAGTGTGCACACAGGAAGGCGTCCATCCCACCACTTTACGTGACACTGAGAGTGCACACAAGAAGGCATCCATCCTGCCACTCTACGTGACACTGAGTAAGCACACCAGAAGGCGTCCATCCCGCCACTTTACGTGACACTGAGCGTGCACACCAGAAGGCGTCCATCCCGCCACTTTACGTGACACTGAGTGTGCACACCAGAAGGCATCCATCATGCCTCTTTACGTGACACTGAGTGTGCACACCAGAAGGCATCCATCCCTCCTCTTTATGTGACACTGAGCATGCACACCAGAAGGCGTCCATCCTGCCACTCTACGTGACACTGAGTATGCACACCAGAAGGCGTCCATCCCACCTCTTTATGTGACACTGAGTGTGCACACCAGAAGGCGTCCATCCTGCCTCTTTACATGACACTGAGTATGCACACCAGAAGGCGTCCATCCCGCCACTTTACGTGACACTGAGCATGCACACCAGAAGGCATCCATCCCTCCTCTTTATGTGACACTGAGTGTGCACACCAGAAGGCGTCCATCCTGCCACTCTACGTGACACTGAGTATGCACACCAGAAGGCATCCGTCCCACCTCTTTATGTGACACTGAGCATGCACACCAGATGGCGTCTGTCCCGCCACTTTACATGACACTGAGCGTGCACACCCAACAGTGTCCATCCTGCCACTATACGTGACACTGAGCATGCCAGAAGGTGTCCGTGGGCTAGTTAAGTCACTGCACATATTTGAAGGCCAGATTTTTTCTGCAAGTCATTATAGTACCTTTTAAGTTACATGGTACATACCCAGAGCTGGCTAATCATAACTCTTAGCTCATGACACACAAACGGTTACTAATTATCAGTTTTCCCTTCTGTTGCTCCTTATATCAGATTTAACAGCCACTGGAAATGTGACCTCCTCTGTGGGCTTTGCAGGGTGCTCACCCTGCTCTGACCAGGGACAAGGGCTATCTGTTCACTCTTATGATGTAGGGGCCAGAGTCATCAGGAGTGTGGGAAATCTTCTTGGTTATTTAGAATAATCCAAGAAAAAAGATTGAATCAGCCAGAGGGCTAAATGGTTATTAGCCGAGTATTACTTACTATTATGTTAAGGAGAAAAGCAATGAACCTCTCAGGAACTGCTTCCCCACTGACTAATGACTTAGGTTTTTTGAGTCTTCATTGTCTCACCTTAAAGCACCTATGAATTCTTATTTTGACAAAAAGAAGTGAGTATTCTCAGATCTAGGTCCAAGAAGTCACTTAAAGGGGGATTGAACCCAGCGTCCAGCAGTCTTGACCAATCACTCACCACACCCAGGTTTCTTCATCCATGTCTATAGGTGGCGGGGTTGGTGGGGGGATCTCGGGGCACATGGGGGGAAATGCGTGCTCCTTGTACTTACTGGAACTTCAGCTGGAAAATCGCAACCAGGTCTCTTGGTGGACTCCACTGTCCCCAGGGAGCCTTGAGGGTGAGAAAAATGTCACACCTTTGTCTCCTCCTGTGCTTGATCCCAATTTTGCTTCCCTCGGGGTTTGTCACCAGCCTGGCAGTGAGGAAGGCTGCACCAAAGAAAGAGGCTGGAGGACAGAGCTTAGCTGGTCACCAGCCCCATCTCTCAGGGCAGACGCTCCCAAGGCAGGTGCAGCCCAGGCCCCAGGAGCTGCCCCAGGCCCTCCACTCACAGTGGCCCAGTGGTGGGGCTTAGATGGGCCACTCCTATGAGCGCTTTCCCTAATTGGGGGTGAGGGGGATAAGAGGCAGCAGGATTCATCTCCAGCTTCTCCTTCCTAAATCTGAACACTTTAAACTGGCCTTTGAACCTCACTCCACAAACATAGATCTAGGGCTTCCTGGAGCAAAGATGTATACACATGTATACAAATAAGATTTCCTGACATAGGCTCCACTATTTCCACGGCATAATGAATAACTTTTAACAATTCAACCCCAAAGAAGGAAACTTAAATGTTAACAGAAATATAATTTGCTTCTCACTCATATTAAAATCTACTACTCCTGTCTAAACTTAGAATAACTACAGCAATTATTTTATAATCATATGCCGAATATGTGTCTCTCATTAAATGCCAGTTCTGACTGTAAATCCTTTTCATCCCCTCTTTTTCTCTTCCCGAAAAAGGGACTGGATTAAACATCTCTTAGGAACAAAATGTATTTGCTTTGGATAAAAGGGAAATGCATTATTCATGTTATTTGGGAACTTGTCATTTTATTCATGTCTCTTGTGGTATAAAATATTTTCAGAAATTTTAGTTTTTTATAAGGCTTTGTAAAGTTTTTAATAATAATGCTTTAAAATGGCGTGATTGTCTCTGTGACACTAAGCTGTACATTAAGAGACTTAACATTCTGTTAAGAATATTAAGGAAGTGTATTTTCAAAGTCATTTCTGCCCCTATTTTTGAAGACAAGGTAAATTCAGAGGACGAAGGTATTTTGAACTAACACATTGCATCAGCTGTCTCAGTCTGTTGAAAAGAATCAGTGAGTCTTAGTCTCCTTTATTTGACAGGTTACTGATGAACCACAGTTTGACCACTTGGAAGCTTTGTCCAGATTATTGGAGAAAATCTGTAAGGTCTCTGAGTTTGACCGATTTTATAGCAGTTTGTGGCTTTGCTCCTCAGATGAGGCCGTTAGCAGTGTCTGCCAAGCACCTGTGACAGGGGAGGACAGTAGGTCACTAGACCCAGAGCCTGAGGGCAGCGTGTTGCTTGTTTGACCTCTTTTTTCTGCACAGCGTATCTTTCTTTGCTGAAATTAATTAGTTTTGACATTTCTTGGCAATTGGCAAATACACAAAGACATCACAAATTTATATCTATTGCCTTTTCAAACTTTGGTACACCAGGGAAAATTACCTTTAATCTGTATCCAGAGTGAGCCCACAAAAACTTGTGTGGGATTTTTCCCCTCCAAGAATACAAGAAAAGCCACTTCTCACTCTGGTTATGACGGAATGCAGTTGGCCCAGTCTCCTCGGCTCCTCGTGTGTAAGTCCGGTACAGTCTGAGCCGGGGACCTGCACCATACCAGAGCCCAGGTGTGCTCAGCCAGGCTGCCAAGACTGCACCAGAGAAGGGCCCAGCCACCAGGCCATCAGAGCCACACAGGTCCCCACTGTGACTGCCCCAGAGAAGGACCCAGCCGCCGGGCCATCAGAGACACACAGGTCCCCACTGTGACTGCCCCAGAGAAGGACCCAGCCACCGGGCCATCAGAGACACACAGGTCCCCAGTGTGACTGCCCTAGAGAAGGACCCAGCCGCCAGGCCATCAGAGCCACACAGGTCCCCACTGTGACTGCCGCAGAGAAAGACCCAGCCGCCAGGCCATCAGAGCCACACAGGTCCCCATTGTGACTGCCCTAGAGAAAGACCCAGCTGCCAGGCCATCAGAGCCACACAGGTCCCCATTGTGATTGCCCTAGAGAAGGACCCAGCCGCCTGGCCATCAGAGCCACACAGGTCCCCAGTGTGACTGCCCAGAGAAGGGCCCAGCCACCGGGTCATCAGAGCCACTAGGTCCCCATTGTGACTGCCCTAGAGAAGGACCCAGCCACCGGGTCATCAGAGCCACACAGGTCCCCAGTGTGACTGCCGCAGAGAAAGACCCAGCTGCCAGGCCATCAGAGCCACACAGGTCCTCATTGTGACTGCCCTAGAGAAGGACCCAGCCGCCGGGCCATCAGAGCCACGCAGGTCCCCAGTGTGACTGCCCCAGGGAAGGGCCCAGCCGCTGGGCTGTCAGAGTCACACAGGTCCCTGGTGTGATTGCGCACGGGGGCTTCACAGCTCTGCTGCTGTTCGTTTGCCATCTGGGGCTGCTCCTGCTCCTGCTTCCTCTCTTTAGTCCCACCATTGGACCCTTCAAAAGACAGGTGAGCTCAGAGATGGGAGCCCAAGGTCAGAGTAATCAGGCAGGTGTGAAATGCGGTACAAAGAAGGCAGCAATTACCCCAAGACAGAGAGTTAGAAGCTGCTACTAGTGAAGATATGGCCAGCAAGGGAAGGTGCCATGGGTCAAGTCCTCTGTTCCCAGACTCACAGCACCCTGGTGGACCAGGGTGCACCCAAGAAGGCCCTCACTGTCCCATCAGGGAGAACCTCAGACCAAGGTGTTTCTAAGATCTCCAAGTCTAATGGGAGCTGCAGATACCTCTGAGATTCCGCCCCTCCCTGTTTCTTACTTTTTCCATATTAGTTATCAGTATCTGAAACTAACTGCTAACTTTGTTTTTCCCTTCTTAGCCCTCAGCTAAAGTGTAAGCTGTGTGAGGATAGGTGTTGCATTCATCTGCTCACTGTGGTGTCTGGTGTATAGAACAGAGCTGAGTGTACCTTAGACTCTCAGTTGGCACTGGTGGAAGGGACAGGCAAGGGCCAGCAGGCAGGTCTCCTCTCTGAGGGCTGCGTGACCTTCTGACCAGTGCACGTCCTACAGGGAAGTCCCTGCTGGCCACATGCCTCTTCTCTGTCTGGTGGTCTCAGCCTCGAGGCTGCACCAGACACAGCCTTCCTCAGGAAGATGTCTGCTGCCTGAGGCTCATGAATGGAATACAGATCAGCCAGAGCCTGGAGACTTTTAAAGGCCATTTGTCTCTGTTTGAGCAGAAAATGTCTGTTCAGTCCTATAATACCTGATGAGGAAGTTTGGGTGGGCAGAACCATGAAATTGACAAGATGAGAGTGATTCAGTCAAGTGTTCTGCCTACAGAAAAGGGCTGGAAAATGTAGAGGAAGAACTCCCAGGGCCTGTACACAGAGCAGTGTCAAGCAGAACCTGGTACTTATGTCAGGTGTGCAGGAGAGGCCCCCGGGGACTGATCTGGTTTGCCCTGCGGCCGGGTAGGTACCAAGCTCTACTGCGTCTGAACTGCTCTCACATCTTGGTGAGCACAGAACACACTAAGTGGGACAGCAAGTGAGTTTTAAACAACAGCTCTTCAGCATGAGGGTTAGAGAGGACCTGCTGGTGGTGCGTTAGGACCGTGCATCACAGGGTGGGGCCGGGTCAGGGCCATATTCCAGCTGCACACATCAGTCAGACAGGGCGACCCTGATGACAGCCAGTGTCAGCTCCCAGCATCTGAGCAAACTTCTGCGGGAAAAGGCTTTCCCTCTATTCCTTTTACACTGAAGAAAAACGAATTCTACTTCTCTGCAGACTCGGCAGACCCTTACCTGGCGTTTTTACATGAAAGGACTTGAGAGAATTAGGCTGGGTGGAAGTTGAATTGCTTGATTGGTGCAGGGGGAAGTAATCGAGCATCTCGTATGGTTTCAGGATGAATAGAGCAGTTGAGCCTTCTCCTGAAACAAGCTCTTCCCTGTAAACGACTTCACTTCCCAAATTTCAGTCACTCACACATCATCTTCATAATTTTTGTAGTGTATATGTTCCACCTGCACTTAACTAGTATGATTAAATTTCACTTAGCTGTATCCTAAGCTTCAGTATCTCTGATTTGACATGCTAATTGTATTTTTCTAATACATGTTTAAAATTCTTCTAACTCTGAAAATTAAGAACAAATGTTCCTGTGTCCTCTCAAATCACCTTCACCCCCGGGCATCTGTGCTCCCAGTACTGTGGGAGACACAGCTCACTGAGGCCTCTCCGAGGAAAGGATTCCGAGCCCCAGGCTGCACTTTGCCCACCCTAAAGACGTGGTTGATGATCATCTTGTAGAGACAAGTGGTTTGGATGAGTAGAAGGAAAAGAAATAGTAAGGGAGAAGAAAGAGGTTCAGCAACAGAAGCAAAGCTTAGGGAACAGCGAGAGCAGAACAGTCATGACAGTGGCCCAATCCAGGGAGGCGGGAGAAAGTGGAGAGGGCGGTGGGGGTGACAGCCAGGCGGCCACCCTTTGTCCTGTTAGGTTCTGAGCATTACTCTAGCCATTTATGTGAAATCATGGTATCTCTTCTTCATAACACCACCGGGATAAGTTCTGTCTCTCCCCCTCACGGACGGGCCACCTGCCGTTCTGAAAGCTGCAGCTCCTTGTCCACGATCAGAGGGCTGCTGGAGCTCTCCAAGCCTGAGGTGGACATGCAGAGCCCCAAGGAGTGGGCAGGGGAGCTGGGGAGGGCATCCTGACCAGCAGTGACTGGCAAGCCTTCCAGGGGCCGCTCAGGCCTCTGCCAGAAGTGACGAGAGTTGCGAGATGCACGGGAGCCTCGGTGTGGCTGACTCTGCCCCCACTGGCTGGCACCCTTGGGTAGAGGCCGGCTAGTGAGTAAAGGCCTGGGGGTGATGCACTTAGGGCGGTGGCACTGGGGGTTCTCTCTCAGTAGCTTAGGGTAGCAGGGATGGAGAGGACAGACACGCAGAGCCTCAGCCACAGGCTTCAGTTCAAGGGAGAGATATGAAAATAGGCAGAGCAGGCTTTTAAGTGTATATTCTGAAACCTTGAAACAGATGAGGCAGCATGGAATTCCTGTATCCACCTGATCTTTCTCTAAACACCTCATAGGATTTGTTCCATTATGAGGTTTGGACTCAGTCAAGGGACCACAGCTGGGGGTCTGTAGGTCTCTGTGTGCCCCTGAGGTGCAGGCTCCCCACCCTGATACCCCCCCAAATGCACACACGCATACACGCCCCTACATGCACATGTGCACATACATAGTACACACGCTTGTACACACACACACATCCACACATACATGCACATGCACGCTTACACAGTACACACGCTTGTACACACACACACCCATCCACACATACATACACACACACTTCAACCCCCAGACTCATCTTCCAGCTATGTACATAGTTCTTAAATCTTTCCAGCATGGTAGAAATAGTCTCTGTTCCTAACTCTTACACATGTTTGATGCTCTTCTTAGTAGTGAGTTAACCACAATATTTTTTATAGAGTTGGGGTCTTGATATGTTATCCAGGCTGGTCTTGGACTCCTGGCCTCAAGCCACCCTCCCTTCTCAGCCTTCCAAGGTTCTGTGATTACCAGTGTGAGCCTCTGCACCCAGCCACGATTTGATGCATTCAAAAGAGAGTTACAAATTTAGAACATAGCACCTGGGATGGAGCCCTGCCCTCCTTCACCAGAAACCTGGACTTGCTTGCGAATGGTGAGCTGCAGGCCGTGGGCACCGCTCTCCATAAGCCCTAAAGCCACAGACTTCCATAGGTTGTGATGAGAGATCCCTCTAAAATCCCACTGAAAGACTAAATCTTGCACTGCCTGTGTATTACCGTTCTTTGCGGTTGGTTTGCGTGTGCTGTTCTTCGGTGGGGTGATAATAAGAATCCTCTCTAAGATGTTTCCAGGACGTACCCCAGAGGTCTAGGATTTCCATTCCTCCTCTGTGGAAGCTGAGATACTCACCCATTCCAGCCTTTTAGAAAATCTTTCCTTTTAATCTTCATTTCACAATCTTTCTTTTAATTCTCTGACTTAAATTTATCTCATGTGTTTATTTGGTCATTGATCTGACTCTAGAAAGTTGGAGATTTTTAAACAGAGTATTTTTTAAATATCACTTTGCCAGCCTTTGGCATAAACTTTCTTTTATTTTAATCTCAAATCCCAGCCTTTCTAGTTTGAGATTTTTCTCCTTAGAAGCCCCTGAAGACTTGTCATTGGAACTGAGTGGCTCGTTCTCCCCAGGCTAGAAGTGACTTGGTGCCAACTCCTGCAGGCAGCACGTGTCCCCGTGTTCCTGTTCTAGACTACAGAGCTCAGGAAGTTTCCCTGGTCATCCTTAAACACCTCCTGACAGCTACAGGTCTCAAGTGGTTGCCTTGTCTATAATCTAACAAAGTAAATCCAGGAATTGTCCTTTCGAGGACGCCAGACGGAGGTGACCGTGGTTATGGTGACAAGGGTTCTTCTGCTCTTCAGACAAGAGGAAGGGAGGGAAGATAATGTTAGCAAGGTGCAAAAAAGTGAAATGGCAATTATTAAAAATGCTGATTGTATCTAGTATTATCAAGGGTACAGGAAAATAAAAATTTTTGCATACCGTTCACAGGAGCATAATTTTTTTAGAAGACACATTGATAGTAGCATCAGTAAGAAAGTTGGAAAATGTGCACACTTCATCCAGCACTTGTGAGAACGTGCCTCATAGTTATCCTCGAACTTGTGATGAAGTAATTATACTTGCCTGCTTATAAGATGTGGTGAATTTTTAGAATCATCCCAAATTGGAAAAGAAGTGTTTTGAAAACAAATAGGCATACTCCCCAACAAGTGCTGTAGCATCACTGGCTGCATCTGACGGAGCATTTTGGGGGCTTTGCAGGATGGGGCAGTGGGAGTGGGGGGCCTCTCCTGCTCTGCTGCCCTCAGTGCTGAAAAGTGGGGTCTGAGTGTCCCTCCAATTACCTTTCATGGACGTGTGTGGGTAGAGTTGCTCAAGAGTGGGCAGGACTGGGATGTTCATGGAGCTTATTCAGGAAATTTTGGAAACAACTTAAAATATATACCAATAGAGAGATGGTTGTCATCCTGTGTCGCTGAGCCCAGTGTGGGTTAAACATTTGTGTCTGAAAAGAAAGTGGAAGGTCAGAATATCCTCTGAGATGGGAAAGGACAGGAAGGACAGTGTGCTGGTATACACCTGCTGGCCTCCGAGTCTCATGGTGAACATTGACCCCAGCACTGGAGATGAGGCCTCGTGGGAGGGGTTCAGTCATGGAGAGATGACCTATGACCCATTGGGGTTTCTGACTAGGGTCCTGCCACCCTGAGATAATCAGTGAGGTCTCACTTCAGCAGTTAACATGAAAGCCGGTTGTTTAAAAGCTCCTCACCACCTTCTCCCTCACTCACTCCTGCTCTCACCCTCTCCCCTTCTGCCTTCAGCTTTGGTTGGAAGCTCTGCTCACCAGAAGCACAAGCTGGTGCAAGGTTTCTTTTCCTTTCTTTTCCTTTTGTGTTTTTTGAAAAAGAGTCTCACTTTGTCACCCTCAGTAGAGTGCTAGGGTGTCATAGCTCACAGCAACTTCAGACTCCTGGGCTCAAGCAATTCTCTTGCCTCAGCCTCTCAAGCAGCTGGGACTACAGGCACCCACCACAATGCCTGGCTAGTTTTTCTATTTTAGTAGAGACTCGCTCTTGCTCAGGGTGGTCTCAAACTTTGGGGCTCACCTGCCTCAGCCTCCTAGAGTGCTGGGATCAGAGGGAGTACAGGTACAAGCCGCCAGTGTTTCTTGTACACCACGCAGAACCTCTTTTCTGTATGAATGACACAGCCGCAGGGGCTCCTTCATAACAGTGGAAACCAGACTAGCATTGACTAGCTCAAGTGCCCTCAGGCTTTGCCTCAAATACGTTTTTATCACTGGACTCTTGCACTGAAATGTATTTCTTTATTACCTGTCAGAATCATATCTTAGGGAGCTGCCACACAGAGCAGCAACCTGACATATCTATGCACCTGTCAGGAAGGCCACTTATGAAAGAAAACCTCAAAAATGTGAAAGTCTCACCCTTCATGTGAAAAATGAGAAAATGCGTAGGATGGTGGCTCACACCTGTAGTACCAGCACTTTGGGAGTCCGAGGGAGGAGGATCACTTGAAACCAGGTGTTCAAGACTAAACTAAGCAATACAGCAAGATACAGCCTCTACCCAAACCAGGAAAACTAGCTGGGCATCAAGGGGGGTGCCTACAGTCCCAGCTACTTGGGAGGCTGAGGCAGGAGGATCCCTTAGGCCGAGGAATTGGAGGCTGCTGTGAGCTGTGATGATGCCATAGCACCATAGCTGGGGCAACAGAGTTAGATCCTGTCTCAAAAAGAAAAAATGGGAGAGAGAGAATAAAAAAATAGAAAACTTGAAACAAAAATGATCAATGGTTCAAATATTCCAGGTTATATAGAAAAGGGGTCAGTGTGCTCTCCACAATCTTAGAGGCGGAACTCATGTACCGAGGGCACAGCGGCATTGCCACTGGCTGAGGGCCACACATGAACTCTTTCTGGCCAGTGGGCGCCATGAGGTGGCACCAGGGCCCTTCACCTGTCAGGTGCCCACCATCACACGAGTGTGTCCTCATGACCGTACACATGATCACCCCCTGGCCTGCTCCGTCCAGTTATCTGACCAGTGCCTGCGTGTGCACACTTAGCTCATGCTCTGAGTCTGGGTTATAAGACACCAGATTTGGAAGCAACTTAAGTAGAACTTTCTACAAAGTCCAGATTGTGGAGGAGCGGGGGCCTTGGGGCTCACTGCCCTGTATGAGCCCAGCCAACCACTGTCCCCGAGGGGAGCTGATCTGACTCCTTGGGTTTCATGCTCAGTTTCCCACTGTGAGACATGAGATGTGGCGAGGACCATGTGAGTTAATGTCCATGAAGCATCCGTCCACGTCACCTATGGCTGTGTAACAACACATGCACTATCACAAGGCAGCAGCCCAAAATTTCATGTCTGTCATCTCAGTTTCTGTGTGTCAGGGTTCTAGGCCGGGCCTGTCTGGTCCCCTTTCAGGTCTCACAAAGGTACAATCCAGTGCCAGCAAGGGCTGCAGTCTCAGCTGAGGCTCGGCCAGGGAAGGACTGGCTCTCAGTTCAGGCCAGGGTGTTGTCCCTGCTGGCTGCCCAGTGGGGCTGCCGTGTCCTCAGAGCCCATGTGGGAGGAAGCATGGCCAGCACGAGGGCCATGATAGTCATAAGTGTGTGACCACAGACACATGACCACATAAAGGTGATCACATATACATGACCACATACATGTGACCACACACATGACCACAGACACATGACCACACACATGATCACAGATACATGACCACATAAAGGTGATCACATATACATGACCACATACATGTGGCCACACACATGACCACAGACACATGACCACACACATGATCACAGATACATGACCACATAAAGGTGATCACATATACATGACCACATACATGTGACCACACACATGACCACAGACACGTGACCACACACATGATCACAGATACATGACCACATAAAGGTGATCACATATACATGACCACATAGACACGTGATCACAGATGTGTGACCACACACATGATCACAGACACGTGACCGCATAAAGGTGATCACATATACATGACCACATATATGTGACCACATACGTGATCACAGACATGTGACCACGTATGTGTAATCGCAGACGTGTGAACACACACAAGTGATCACGCACATCTAGACCCTTCACCGTGTTCTGCAGCCTGGACACACATCAGAGGTCATGCCCCCAGTCGAGAGGCAGGACCTCCCAAGAGCTCTGGGCGTCAGGACTCAGGGAGCCTGGGCTCCGGGTGCACACAGTCGGGCCTGGTACACACAAAGTGCTTGCTGAGTGCTGGCGGCCACCGTGATGCTGTGTGCAGGTGTGGGTGCTTCCTGAGAGGATGAGCCCACATCTGGGGCTTTCAGGCAGGAGCCGGCCAGTGGCTGTCAGCACTGAGCAAAGACGACAGAAGGCTGGCAGGCCTCGACCTGACGGCCCTCTAGGTCCCCTGTGACCCAGTGGTCACCAGGCAGGGACCGGCCGCCCTCCCACAGCCTCTCCAGTGTCGTCCTGGTTCCTCACTGCTTTCCTTTTGTGTCCCGTCTTTTTAAATTTTTCCCTGAGTTCGCCTGTGTAAAATGGGAGTTATAGCATCCTGTATGATTTTCTATGAGAACTATAGGAATTCTGGTCCCTCAGAGAACAGCGGTACCTGGGGTTGAGGTGGGAAGGAGGGAAGGAAATTATCTTATCAGCCAGCAGCTTAATTCCCCAAGGAATTCCCCAGGTCTCCACCTGTCCCTTTCCCCTCTCAAAACCCTCGCAGGTTTGTGTGCTGGACTGCACTTACTGAAGGCCGTTAGCATGTTCCCGGAAAGGGGAGCCAAAGAGCTGGGCCTCTGGGCTCTCTGGACTTGGGGCTGATGTGTGAGGGCTTTGCCCGTCTGATTCTCTGCTAGGTTCACCCCTGTACCCCTGCGCCCCTGCAGCTTGTCCTGAGGCCTGGCAAACACAAACTTCCCACCTAGTGACCAGCCTCAGCAGAGGCTAGCAGCACAGAATCCAGTACATAGCAATGTCACCAATGCACATGTCAGCTCCATCTCTGCACTTAGACTCTGAGAAATGTGAGCCAAGGACCATACAGCCAGCCCAAGTGCACCCTCTGTGGTGCCCACACCTGGCTCCTGCCCCTTTTGTGGGGAGAATAAGTGGGAATGGCTGAGGAACTCCAACTCCAGCAACTGGGTATTAGAAATGCAATGCTGAGAAGCAGCCCTGCTATTTCTTTAATTTAAGCAACTTCCCAGGGGAGCATTCGGGTGTTAATTGCCTCTGCACTTCCTTACCCGACAGGCATGTCCTTGTGCACCTAGGCTGAGAAGCAATTATGTGGTGCTCTCAGGGCTCTGGGAGATACTCCTTAAAGACTGCAAAGGCATTGACAGGGCATTGTTCTTTTAAAGGGAAACTGTCCTGTTTGTGCTTGATAACGAGAGTGAGTATCGTACTCAGGCCACACATGAATCTGTGAAAGGGAAATGTGTAATAGAAAAAAATCAAGACAAGAGTAATATGTTTGCAGGAAATACATATCCAGGCTGCAGATGTGAGAAAAACCCATTCCTCTGTTTGCTCATATCCCCGAGTTTATCACGCATTAAACAAACGAAACAGTGAGCCTGTCTTTAGATATTCAGCAAGGAATATCAGCAAGTACAAAGTTGTTACTTTCTGGAACTTGTGTGGCCTTACAAATAAAGTCTGTCCAGTCACTCAGTACAAAACAGTAAATGTTCTTTTACCCATAGTGTGAGAGTGACTCTCACCGTCCAGGCGAACTACCCGTTTGTTAGAATGTTTCAAATTTGCGTTCAAAAAGTGAAAGAAAAATAGTCTTAGAACTTTTAATTGGAATTCAGAACTCTTTTTTGGTAAGAGTCATTTTGTCAACTTGGCCAAGCCAACACTTGCAACTCAGGTTAAGCAAGTGGTATCATTGAAAGGAGATTGATTCAGAGTCAGAATGCAGGGCTTACGGTCTAGCAAAATGATTAGCCTTCTATGTGTCCTTAGACTAATTATTTAATCTTGAAAATCTTTAGAATTATTTTTGTCTTTAGTATTCTGCGTTGCTGTGAAAATTGGGTGTATGTGACTTAAATGCTATATGAGTGTGAAGTTAGATTATCAGAGGAAGATCTAGGTATTTGGGTTTCAGAAACTTGCCCAGTTTGAAGGGAGGGAGCTCTTCAAGAAAAACAATACAAACGTCATTTCCATATTGATAAGCCACATAGTGGGGTGAGCACATTGCTGGGCTCCCTCTCAGGACTCCCAGAGACACCTGTGCCAGCCAAGGTCCCAGGAATTTAAGACTCAATAGCTTAACCTGTGATCCACTGCCCTGTCTCACTTACACATGCGTGCACACACACACACGTGCACGCACACGCGCGCGCGCGCGCACACACACACACACGAGGCCAGTTACGTTCGCCAACTCCTCCCAGAGAAAGTGCTGCACACCTCGCAGCTGAATATCCCTAAGGTCACCTGTACATCCTCCAGCAAGCTGTGCTCCAGCCCCAGCACCCAGTTAGCCCTTCAGAGCAGTTCTGGAACTCTGTTTCTGGAGTGTCTGTCAGAGCTGTGGTCACTGCTGCACGTCTTGGCGGCTATGACTCTGGAGTGCATCCCACAGTGGTTCTTGGACCGTAAGGCTGGGATGTCGTCACTGCCAGTTATCTGGTACAGTCCTGCTAATATGACTGGATAAACATAGCTCCCTGAAGTTTCAGGAAATAACCGAGTAGGGACCATATGAGGAAGTCTTAGATATCTTTATGCAAAGTATTCTGTCAGTACCATCCCATGGGATCAAGGATGCAGGAATCCACACTTGGAAGTGAGGCCGCCTGGGGGGATCAGGGCACCCCAGCTCCCTCCCCCAGAGGCACGGAGGGGTGACGTGGTGAGTGACTTCCTTACTGGCCACTTACAGAGTGAACAGATCCCTCGGGTCAGGAAGGGCAACCCCCACCTGAGTCCAGGGCCCTGCTGCCTCCCCGGCCCGGGCTGTGGTGTAAATGTCACACTCTCCTTGTCCCCACTGCCTTCTGCGGCTTCAGGTTCAGAATTTGCTCTTAGACTTTGATAAAAACATGCAGAGGCTAATGCTCACCTACAGATCATGATAGAACAATCAAAGCTTTTTCATGATGAGCATCAAAACTACAAAGATGATGAACAGGAAAAGAAAATTAAAACTCCCCCAGAGGCAGCAAGTAGCATGGCAGGGCCAACGAGACCTGCCTGGTGCAGCTGCACTTGCTGAAGACCGGTGATGCAAGAGTCATGCTGACCCCCAGTGCTGTAAACCCCCTTGGTGAAACAGGCCAGCCTGGTGCCCTGGAGCCTGGGTTAGCATGATACCTTCCCGGTTGTCACCTCAGAACCCGCTCAGCTGTGTTGGTCAGAGCCACGCCCATCATCCTCCCAGTCGGACCTGAGCTAGGGACCCCAGATATCTTCAGACACAAGGACCACGCGGTGTGGGCAGTGAGCGTCCCCACCCGGGAGCAGCCTGCCTTCTCTAAGCCCTGTTTCCACATCTCCACATCCAGCCCCAGAGTCCTCTTTGTTCTAACAGTGAAGGTGATTCTCCGACGCTGTTGGCTCCATCGTGGCAGCTGGTTCCCAAGTGTTCAGCAGATTCTTCTGCATGTTCCCAGTCCTGACACACAGCAGCTCAGAAAGTAGTGCCCAAATCCCACAGAGCCCCTGGATTATGTCACGTCCGATGGAAGAAGCAATGCTGACTTTACTTCAGGTGCCCGTGGGGGTGATGAGGGAGAGACCCACGTGCTGACACCTGCCTCTCATCGCAGGCTGGGCTTGGGACAGTCTCACAAGGTAGTTCTTCTGAGATTTAGTCCTTTAGAGATGTGTGAGGACTTTGTGTGCATCACACCTGGGTCTGGGGGACTGACCAGTTCAGGCTGTGAAATGGCAGCACTCAGCCTTTCCTGTGAGAACAAATCGATAAGTTTCCCAAAAGCCAGACAGTTGCGTTCAGGGTGAGATCTGTCTGTGTCCCTGGATGTCACCAACTGACCATGAAGTTCACCTAGTTCCAGAACAGCCAGTTTCCTCAGCCTCCAAAACCAGTGTAGTGTTTGTGGCTGAGCAAGATGCCCACTTCAGCCAGCTTTGCTGAGGGGTTATCAGTACTGCACACATCTGGCCTTGGGGTGTCAGCGGGGCATATCCAGCCACATCCCAGCTCCCTGGGGTGTCGGCTGGGCGCATGCTGGCCACATCCCAGCTCCTCCGAGTGTCAGCAGGGCACATCAGCCACATCCCAGATCCTGGGGTGTCAGCTGGGCGCATCCTGACCACATCCCAGCTCCTCCAAGTGTCAGCAGGGCACATCCAGCCACATCCCAGATCCTGGGGTGTCAGCTGGGCACATCCTGGCCACATCCCAGCTCCTCCAAGTGTCAGCAGGGCACATCCTGGCCACATCCCAGCTCCTCGGGGTTTCAGCTGGGCACATCCTGGCCACATTCCAGCTCCTCAGGGTTTCAGGTGGGCACATCCTAGCCACATCCCAGCTCCTTGGGGTTTCAGGTGGGCACATCCTGGCCACATCCCAGCTCCCTGGGTGTCGGCTGAGTGCACAGCACAGGGATATGGCAGTACTAGTCTACACACTGGGTCTACTTGTTTCCCTGGGCCTGTGGGGGGTCTGCCGCATGATGTCCAGGTGGAATTAGGAGGAGGATGCAGATTGGCCTCTCCAGACCTGTCTGTGACAGGTGCCTTCTTCCACACTAAACCTTTCTCTGAGAACAAGAAGCACAAATTGACCACCAAGATCTTTTTCTCCACACAACGAGAAGTCTTTTTTTGCTCAGCTGAAGAGAAATGGAATGTTGCAATACGTGCAAAATATGCAACAGGGGAAAATCCAGTATTTGTAGATACCAAGAAGTTGTCTGTAATCAGGAAGAAAGTGGCCAGGTGCAGTAGCTCGTGCCTGTGAGCCCAGCCCTCTGGGAGGCCAAGGTATGAGGATCCCTTCAGTTCAGGAGTTCAAAACCAGTCTGAGCAAGAGCAATACCCCATCTCTAAAACTAGAAAAACTAGCTGGGCTTTGTGGCAGGTGCCTGTAGTCCCTTCCACTTGGGAGCCCAAGGCAAAGGATCGCTTGAGCCCAGGAGCTGGAGATTGCTGTGAACTATGATGCCACAGTGCTCTACCCAGGGGGACAGAATAAGACTGTGTCTCAAAAAAGAAGAAGGAGAAGAAGAAAGTGAGAAAGTTGGAAATCCAGAAAGCATGCAAGTCCTACTGCCTTTGGAGGGACATGAGGGACACAGGTGGTCTCCCGAGTGGACGAGGACGGGGGAGGAGAGGGCTCTGTGGGAGACAGGTGGTCTCCCGAGTGGACGAGGACGGGGGAGGAGAGGGCTCTGTGGGAGACAGGTGGTCTACAGAGTGGACGAGGACGGGGGAGGAGAGGGCTCTGTGGGACACAGGTGGTCTCCCGAGTGGACGAGGACCGAGGAGGAGAGGGCTCTGTGGGACACAGGTGGTCTCCCGAGTGGACGAGGACGGGGGAGGAGAGGGCTCTGTGGGACACAGGTGGTCTCCCGAGCGGACGAGGACGGGGGAGGAGAGGGCTCTGTGGGAGACGGGTGGTCTCCCGAGTGGACGAGGACCGGGGAGGAGAGGGCTCTGTGGGAGACGGGTGGTCTCCCGAGTAGACGAGGACGGGGGAGGAGAGGGCTCTGTGGGAGACGGGTGGTCTCCCGAGTGGACGAGGACCGGGGAGGAGAGGGCTCT
>CAUYTI010050023.1:0-10171 GCA_963575145.1 Galago senegalensis | reverse complement strand
GCCAACCTTCTGCCTTTGTTCCTAAAGAAACCTTTTTGGTGACCCTTTTAGGCAGGCAGATAAAAGGAGGAGGAGGAATGAAAGTGCATATGCTTCACATCAAGCTGTTAAGAACTCTTATTTAATCATTTAATCATATAGAAAGCTCTGTTTACTTTGAATTGAGTTAGCCTTTGCAGAGATGATTATGTTGCTAAGACATATTGTTTTCTTTTGGCTGAGACCAGGTAGGGAGAGTGTATAAAAGAAAGAGAATCAAACCCTCATAATGTGGAAATACGCCAGCGGCTGAGAAAGACATGTCCAATTTTCAGAGAACTTGAATCAAAGTGAATGGCTAACACATTAGAGAAAGAAACTTAGCAGATGGCCAGTTTTAGCCTTTTCTTTCTTTCTTTTTTTTTTTTTTGAAGTTTTGGCTGTGCCTTTGAGCCACAGGCACCACCCCTTTTCTTTTCTATATTATAATTCTTTTCCCTTTGAGAGAACAGACTTTATGGCCAGACTACCTGGGCTTAAATGCTTAAATCTTGAGTAACTAATTACTTGTTAGTTACATATCCTTGGGAAATTTATATACCTTCTCCATGCTTCAGAGTTTTATCTATAAAATGGAGATAATGATACCAATACCACAAGACTGACGGGGTAAGTAAATGAATATACATTTACATATACAAATAATATATATACTATATATAAGAAATAATTTTATTAGAACAACGTGTAGTTTACAGCAGGTACTGAATAGGTGATTGTTATTATTACTCACATTATTACCCTCAAGTATCAGTAAAATCTTAAACCTGGGAGCATTCCAATAGCTTTGTTTCAGGATCTGTATCCATGTTCTGGGATGCTCAGAAATATGAAGTGATCCTGGGTAGTGCCTGTGGCTCAAAGGAGTGGAGCGCCAGCCCCATATGCCAGAGGTGGCGGGTTCAAACCCAGCCCTGGCCAAAAACTTCAAAGAAAAAAAAAAGATGAAGTGATCCAGAGAAAGCTGGAGGCCATCTATAAGAGAGAAAAAGAGATGACAAAGAAAACAGGATAGATTTCTAGGATGTGCAAGGAGTGATCTCAGAAATGCTTGGGAAGAGAATTAGTCTTGCTACAATTTTCCAGTATGGAAGCCTAGATAATGGTGGCATATATATTAAAAGTACAGATGGAGTATTCCTTACCTGAAATGCTTAGGTCCACAAGTCATTTGGGTTTCATATGTTTTCATATTTTAGAATATTTGCATATAAGTGACCTATCTCAGGGATAGAACCCCCTAATGTGGGGTTCTTTTATATTTCATATATATCTTATACACATAAATGGAAGGTAATTTTATATATTTTTAGTGATTTTGAGCATGAAATAAAGTTGATGTGCATTGAACCATCAGACACCGTTGCTGTTATCACAATATCCTCCTAAAAACTCTTTCATCATAGGCTTCCAGGATACCACATTCTCCTAGCCTGTCACAGGCATGAGGAATATACACTTTACATAAAGGCATCGGGAAGGGGTTTTCTGAAGAAAGCTTTGGGCTGAAAACTAAAATAGGGGAAAGAAACCAATGAAAAAGCCAAAAGAATAGTTTACTGTGCAGAGGAGATAGAAAATTCAAAGGTTTACAGAAATAAAAAGCTGGATGGATTCAAGGTACAAAGGGAAAGGCAGCAAGGTTGGAATTCAGTGAGGCAGGAGTCAGTAAAAGACGCTGCAGAAAAGAAGGGCAGAGTCCGGGTGATGCTCAACTTTAAAGGCAAGGGTAAGGGTTGGAGATTTTTTTCCCTAAAACAGGGAGAAGCAACCCATGAGTTTTAAATAAGGAAATAAATGTTTATGTTTCCTAACTCAAAAATATCCACAAAGCTCTTTGGTTATCACTGAAGATGGACTCTTCATATTTTCAAAGCCAGTCTCTTTCATGCATGCCCTCAGTCCTGTCCCTCCTTCCCTGATTCAGGACATCACTCCAGCAACTTGCCCCTCTTTTTCAAGTCACCAAAATTTCATCTCTTGCACATTTTCCCCAGCAATGCACAAATACACTGTTAGTTTCTGCCAGCTTTTAAAAACTCTCTCAGCCTCTCTATCACTTTACGACCACCTGTTTATCTCTCGTCCTTTACATTAAAAACAAAAAAAGCAAATGAATATAACGCTATGTAAACTTTCTGGTTGCAATTTATCCACTTACGGTCTCTCTTAATCATACTCTAAATAGACTTTAAGTCTCACTGCTCTACAGAAACTGCTGTCTGTGGTGGTCACCAATAACCTTTCAGTTGATAAAGCCATTTGGTCTGGTCTCAAACTTTATGGCAGCTGACCTTGCATGGTTTATAATACCCCCTCCTGGAAACTCTGCCAACACTGGCTCCCAGGGCACTGCGTTCTCCCAGTAGGCGTCCTATTTTTCCAGACACTCCCCAGCCTCCAGGGTGCTGCTCCACCTCTTCTCAATCTCTGCATGTTCACATACATTGACTGGACCTCTTCTCTAGTCTACATACAGGCTGCAGATTATTTCATCCAGTCACATGGCTTTAAATGACCACCTATACTAAGGCATCTCTCAAATATATGTATTCATCTTAGACCTCTAGACTGTATTTAAGACCCATATATAAAATCTCTATTCATAAACCTTGAATATCTAATAGGTATCTCAGAGTTATATTTGAAATACAGCTCCCAGTACCTATCGCTCACCCCAGCAAAAGGAAACATTCTCTTAGTGGCAGCTTAATTTTTCTAATTGCACACCAAAACCTCAGGGTCATTTTGACTGATTTCCTCTTCTTTCACCCATATCTAGTTTTTTGGCCAAACTGGTTGACTCCACCATCAAAATATAATTTCATTACTTATTATTACATCCACTGTTACTATCCTGGAAAGAACCACCCACATATCTTGTTTGGTTGAGTGTACTTGGCTCCTGATCAGTATGTCCACTTTTTCTTTTGTTCCTCTGAATGTATTCTAAATAGAGCAGCCACAGTGGTGCTTAAAAAAAAAAGGCCAAGTGCAGTGGATTCCTTCCCCACACACACCTGTAATCCTAGCACTCTGGGAGTCCAAGGCTGGTAAATCTTCTGAGCTCAAGAATTGGAGACCAGCCTGAGGCAGAGCGAGATCTCAACTCTAAAAAATAGCTGCACATTGTGGCAGCACCTGTAATCCCAGCTACTCAGGAGGCTGAGACAAGGCAATCTTTGAGCCCAAGAGTTTGAGGTTGTTGTGAGCTGTGTTGCCTTGGTCCTTTACCCAGGGTGACCAAGTGAGACCCTGCCTTAAACACACAGACACACGCACTTCATCACATCCCACTTTTTTTTTTCACATTTTTATAAAACTTTTCAGTGGCTTCTTTTTTCAGTTGAAATAAAAGCCAAAGTTTTTTTTTTCCTGGAAGTCCTTGAACCCTGCTATTCTTTTGACATCATTTGTGAATATTTGCTTGTCATTTCCTTCACATTATTCACAGGACCCTCCTTGCTGTTTCTCACACATCCCATACGCGTTTCTGCTCTGCACTTATTCTTCCCACTGCTGGGATAATTTTTCATCGTTCATGAGGCTAGGTGGCTCATTCCCTACCAATCAGTATAGTCAGGAAACAAACCACATTTGGTGTGTCAAAGGAGATGACGTGGTGTGGAATTGGCGCAGCCGGTGCTGAAGAGCAGCAGCAGGCACAGCCATGTGAAGCTGACCCTGGAGAGTGAAGGCAGCAAGGAGCCAGGTCCTCTGCCACCGGGAGGCGCAGAGTGAGGCACTGAGGTCACCAGCACCCTGTGACTGGGAGGAGTGGCCATGCAACGATACTCAGACAGCAGGGACAGTGTGCTGCACGTCTCACGTTGGGATCTTGGGTACTCGGGGAAGGAGTTCCCAGGATTTGATCTTACACAGAGAAGAACCGTGTTACGAACTAAACTGTGTCTTTCACAAAGTGCATATATTTTACAACTTTCATCCCCGATATGACCAAATTTGGTTATAGGGCCTTTAAAAAGGCAGTTAAGGTTAAACAAGATCATAAGAATGGGCCAAAAAAAAAAAAAAAACAATTAAAAAAATAATAATTACAAAAAAAGACTGGAGCCATAATGCAGCATCACTGGTGTCCTTATAAGGAGATGACGAGGCAGCAGGAACGGGTGTGCACAGAGGGGAAGCCTCAGGAATCATAGTGAGAACTGGGGGCTGCAAGCCAGGAAGGGGCCTCAGGGAAACCTTCATCCTGGACCTCCAACCTCCAGAACCCTGAGAAAACTAACTTCGGTTGTTTAAGCTGCTCAGACTCTAGTATTTTATTATGGCAGACTGAGAAAACTAATACAGACCACTACCCATCTGTGCCGAGGCCTCAGGACACCCAATGAGGCGCCTGGAAAAGCAGACCTATTAATGGAATTATGAGGTGGGTCCTCTGAGGAGTTGGGGTACGGCTAGTTCAGAAAATGCCTGAAAACTAAGATCATCTATTTCTTTCAGTGTGAAAAGGCCATTTTAAAATTGATGCTGACAAAAACAAAATGCAAATAGGAAAGACGTCCTTTCTTCCTCCTGCAGTCTAGTCTCCCTCTAGTGAATTCTGTGGGTAGATGGTAAGAAACCAGCTAGCAGTGGAAAAAGACAGTTTGCAGAGCCCCTCCCACCCCATCAACAAGCATTGGATAGCACACAAATCACTTGATTCCTAGGCCTCAGAGAGAACATACAATTCTGTAAGTCCTAAGTGAGTATTATAAGTCCATGTTTTTAAGGTATCCAGTTGATTCTGAAGTTCAGCTTTGTTTGGAAACTCCTTACCCTGAACAAACCCCTCATTTTGCGGTGAGGAAACTGAGCAAAGAGCAGTAAACTGTCTTATGGTCCTGTAACACTAAAGTTATGGCTACATGTAAGGAAAAGATGAACACTTTTAACACTCTTAGATATCTGTCATTAGCCATCTAGGGTGTACATTGTGAGCGTATAGGACATGTCTTTTACAACTGGACCTTTACCCTGGAAGTGTGAACTATGTAATCTAAAAATTTGTATCCTCATATTAACCTGAAATAAAGAAAAAAAATTAAAAAACAGAAAAAAGTCACTGCCTGCTTATTATGGTAGGTTAGTTTTCCCATAATTGGTTTATTCATCAACCTGTGTCTTTTGAATTAGCTTGAATAAAAACATAACACAAATATTGGATTATAATTATGCATTATATTTTCCCCAAATAATTAGGGGATGGTCAATATAGCATCAGGCCCAGAAAAAATGTAATAAAAAATTTATAAAATATACAGGAAATAATGAAAAATTATAAATGATATAGCTGATAGTGAAGTGAGGGAATAGAGTTAATAGATCTATCGGGAGTTTTATTAATACTAAATGAACATAGAGGGATTCAAGATGGCAAAATTCTCGTATCAATATAGTATGAAATGGGAAAAAAAATTCAGTAAGATCTGAGTCGTGTTAGGACAGGGTGTGCCTGTCCTTTTTTGTGTGAGGGGAGATGTAGCTCTTTTTGTGTTTAATAAGCAGATGTGGTGGCAAATAGTAGCATTTCTTCAATCTCAGGCACTGAATGATGAATCTTTATGACTTAATTAAAAAAACACCCAGACCATTTATCAAAGGAGCAAAATCAGTGTCAGTGGAAGGCACTCTAAATTAAAACAGTACAATTATTAAACAATGCAGTGTAAAAATCTAATAGAGAACAGAGGGTTTTATATTTAAGATTAAGATACAAACTTGGCAATATCTGATTATTGGGCTTCTCTTTCCCTCTGTGTATTAAAATACAAACTAATTTTTATTAAACTTGCTATTTCTTCTCAAAAACAAAGATAGTTTTGGTGTTAGAATTCTATGAGAGTTTTTTACTGAATCCCATTTACTGACCTACAGCAATAAGCACAGAAACATATGTGTAGGACTTTGCATGACATCTGCTGGTTAAGTGTGTACAGGACACAGAAGCTCAGTCTTCTTTTCTGCAGATGTATCAGTGGATAACTTCCCTGAGGCTACCCATGTGAGGACAATGCCCACAGGAGAGGAGACTTCTTTTAACCAAAGTGTTCCATAGATCAATTCTTTAACCCATGAGATTTCATTTTACACAGATCAACACCAATAGATTAAAGAATAAAAGACAGTGTGGTTGGGACATCTGAGCTTCCTGTCTCCTACATCTGATAATATTCTTAAGCTCTAAAGTTTTCCCTTGAAATAAATTGACTTGATAAATCAGCAAATGGAACTGGCTTGGAAGTCCATGGATGACCACAGGTAGCGGCAAGCTCTGGTAGCACAGAAGGGCTGTGGTAGGCTTGGTACCTTGTCACACATTGACAGTGACTGAGGATTAAGAAGAAGCCCTCATCAGCCAAAAATGTTTCTGAACAGGATTATAAATGCCACTACTAGAAGGTTATATTTTAAATAAGTATATCCCTTTATTAACATACAAATAGCATAGTGTATCCATTTGCAACATAATTTAGCTGTTTTGAGCTAACTCTCCACTGTACTGGCCTCCTTCCCAGATCCATCCTCTCTGACCTCTGTGCGCCAGGTGTGGACCACAACAGACTGACCCACTGAGATTCCTCTTCCTGGCTGGCTCCTGGCTGGCTCCTGGTTGGACTGGCCACTGGGGGGCACCAGCGGATCAGATGGGAGGAGGAGCGAGGTACTGTCAGTGTTTTCCCTTACTTCCTTCTGCTGGGCCCTATGCCCTCATTAGAACTGAAGCTCTAAGACAGTATGGCATCTTTGTGGTTTGTTGTTGTTGTTGTTCCTTTCTGCCTGCTTTGTCTACTGATGAAATATCTAGAACTGAGCATACAGCGAGTGGTTCCTTAATAAGTATTTGTTAAACTAGAGAGGTCATCAAATCATTGTTTGAATATACAAACTAATTGATGGATGGATGGATGAATAATCATTGATTGATTTTCTATATTTTGAATAGCCTACATATCCTTGGACACAAGGATACAAGGGTACATCTGACTGTTTCTCAGAGATCTAGTAATATGCTGGATCCTGAAGAGATGTGCTGTGATGGAGAAGGATTCTACTTAAATATATTTAACCTAAATATATTGTGTGGCAGTAAAGAAGGAAATTTAACCTCCTGGTTATTGCAAAGTTTAAAAAAATCCTTATATGTTAATTACAACAAATATCAGTATAAAGACAATGTTTGGATGAATTATTTAACCGCTCATGGTTCCTCATCTCCTTAACAGTAAAACAAATGGTTAAAAATAGTGACGTGCTGGAGACTGTTTCTCCAAGGCAAAAAAAAAAAAAAAAGAAATCTTAAAAGCCAGTTTGTAACATTTGCTGATTTCTTTAGTATAAATATTCCCACTTACATTCCTGGGTTTTCTTTTGCTACCATAGCAATTTCCTTCTCACCGTGCAACTCTCTGCTCCTGCGTCTGTTTTCCTATCATTTTCTCTGACTGCAGGTGGGAAAAGTTCTTCACATCTAAGGAGTCTTGTGATTAGAGTAAGTCCACCTGGCTAATTTGGGACACTCTCCTCACCTTAAGGTCCTTCGCCTTAATCACATCTATAAAATCCCTTCTGCCACGTAAAGTAACATGTTCACAAATTCTAAGGATGCAGAGATAGGTAGATTTTGTTCATGGGGACCATCATTCTGAATACCACATCTATCATGGCCAATTCCAAGCTACCAATATAACATCAACTGATTCACAAAGTTTCTGAAAATTTATCAGCTCTGCAATCCAGAAGAAACCACCCTGCTAACAGAACGCAGGGCATTGATTTCAGAGTTATAACACCTGGATTGGACTCTTCACTCCATAATGTGACTTTGACCAAGATCTCAACTTTGACCCTGGATCTCATTCCTTATCTGAATAATGGTGATAAAAGTAGTACTATTGCTTTGTGAGACTTGACAACAGACATAATATAAGCAATTAGACAGTGTAAGTAGTCATTACATGTTAACAATTACTTTTATGTTGTATCATATTTTCGAACATTTTTATGTTTGATAGTAAGAAAACAAATGTTTCTAATCCCAATAAGCTAAACTATTAAATTCCCATGGATACAAGCAATTAGAAAGCTCAAATCACTTCTTTTCTTCCCAAGGCATGTGTAATTTTATGTTCATAATGATTAACCTAAAATGTATCAAGAGGCTTGTGGACTTTTCGAAACTTCAAAGAAAGATGTAGGGCGGCACCTGTGACTCAAAGGAGTAGGGTGCCGGCCCCATATGCTGGAGGTGGTGGATTCAAACCCAGCCCCGGCCAAAAACTGCAAAAAAAAGAGAAAGAAAGATGTAATCAATTTAGCAGTGTCATTACAGTATCACTTCTACTATGTACAGCCAAGTTCCTAGATGCTGTTAATGGCAGGATGTAGGGTGAAACAGAAATAAAGAAATCCCTAAAGTCAACAGTAAAGATGTAAAATAGTTTTGCAGTGCAGCCTTGAAAGCAAGAAAAAACAATGGTTATGGGTAAGTTCTTCTCAGTAAAGCCACAGCTAAAAATGAGGGAGGGGCTGTAGGAGCCAGGGCCTGACTAGACCTCATCTTGAGCAAAGCCGAAGTTACATGGTGTGATCCTGGGTATTTGATGTAAAGGTTTTCAGAGATCACCCTATGCCCCCTTTAAGCCTTCTGACCAAATAAATGTTCCTCAAGAATTTTTTTCATCTCGAGTACACAAAATATTCTGTATCTTTGGAAGACTACCAGATGGGACACAACTCACTTGTTTGTTTAATTGTTCAACAAATATTTATTGTGAAGATCCAGAAATTATAAGTCAAAGAAGCCAAAATTGGACAAAAGACATGTGAGGCCCAGATGGGACTTGCAAATTTTCTTGCAGCCCCAGCTGGCTTCTAAATCTACTTGTTCCAAATGGACAGAGCACTTCCTGAGTTACCTAAGGTCATGACGTGTTTCAGATTTTGATTCTCTGCAGCCCATGTCAAGGGTATGCGAACACATGGGGAGGGAGAGGATCCCAGATTCCAAAAATGTTATGACTGAGGTGAGGAGAAAATGAGATACGTATGTGTGAAAGAGCTAAGTGATAACAAATAAACCTTCAAAGAGTCACAGAGAAGCCTATGACTAAAGTAAAAAATAGTGGTGACAGAGATAAGAAGTACAGTGGGTTCAGAAGAGATCACTATATATTGGGAAAGCCTCCCTGGAGGGAGGATCTGAGAACTGTTATCAGTTGGTTAGAGGTCTGTAGGGAAGAGGGCTTTCTAGGTAGAGATAATTAGCATGGGCCTCAGCCCAGGGCTGTGTGTGTTCTGTTAGTGGGACCATGAGGAGGCAGATTGAACTAACCTCTCCTCTTATTTAGAATTTTCTCCTTTAAACTCCAAATAATTGATTTTTATTTCAGCCATCTCACCAAAATATCCAGCTTTTCTCATAGAACAAATCAGGAAAATTTATTCAAAAAGTCTTAGTTCTGTGTTAATTATTATTCCTTTTTTATCACTAGATGTCATTTTCTTTGTGTGGGCTCTCCTTGAAACCCTTTTACTTATATTTTTTTAAATCTCTAGACTCTACTTGTGGTTATAAGATAATAGAAACCTAAATTTTAATCTCTCGGTCAGATTCGTAGGGATAGAAAATGTCAGAGGACAAAACAGTCTGATGGGGAGACAGTTTCTTGTCAAAATCTTCCTCTGTACACTGTTCCATTTTCTTTTAGGTGCTTGATCTATTTCATGTCATATCCACATATTAAACAATGTATCCTGAAAACTGATACATCCTGAAATGTATACTGATAACAATGGCACTAAATAAAATATGTGTATGATATTTATTACTAGTTTTTCATCATCAGTTTTATATCTATAATTGAGCTTCTGAAAATTTATTTGGCATTGACCCTAATCTATGTTTCATCATAATGTACTAATATGGTAAATGTATGTCAGATTAATAAGTTCATTTAATAACCCTCATTTCTGGCTCAGGCCTGTAACTCAGTGGTTAGGGCGCCAGCCACAAACACTGAGGCAGGTGGGTTTGAACCCAGCCTAGGCCAGCTAAACAACAATGACAACTGCAACAAAAACATAGTTGGGCGTTGTGGTGGGTGCCTGTAGTCCCAGCTACTTG
>CAUYTI010050022.1:0-12431 GCA_963575145.1 Galago senegalensis | reverse complement strand
TGGGTAGAGAGAGTGCTGTAACATCACAGCTCACAGCAACCTCCAACTCCTGGGCTCAAGCGAGTCTCCTGCCTCAGCCTCCCAAGTAGCTGGGACCACAGGTGCCCACCACAACGCCCGGCTATTTTTTGGTTGCAGCTGTCATTGTTGTTTGGTGGGCCCAGGCTGGATTCAAACCTGCCACCTTAGGTGTATATGGCTGGCGCCTTAGCCACTTGAGCCACAGGCGCTGAGCCAATCCCTTAAGAACTTACTAGGCATTGTTTGTTTGAAACCTCAATTGTTGGAGGCAAGAGCAGTTTTCTTACTCAAACTTGAATCACAGTCGACTTCTAAAGAACTATGATATTTTTTTTTTGAGACAGAGTTTCCCTTTGAGGCCCTCAGTAGAGAGCCGTGGCATCACAGCTCAGAGCAACCTCAAGCTCTTGGGCTTAAGGGATTCTCTTGCCTCAGTCTCCCAAGTAGCTGAGACTACAGGTGCCTGCCACAACGGCTGGCTATTTTTTGTTGCAGTTGTCATTGTTTAGCTGGCCCAGGCTGATGCCATAACCACTGCACTATGGGCGCTGAGCCAGAATTCTGGTTTTTTGATGTGCTCCCACTGAATGGCACAATGTAAGGGTGTATGGCACACCTCCTGGGTGCAGGATGCAACTACAAGAGGGACTCGACCTAACAAATGCAAATATTATAACCTAGGTATTTGCACCCTCACATTAACCTGGAATAAAAAAAAAAGAACTATGATTTTATGATAATAAATTTATGGGTCAGACATGAGCAAAATAAACCTCTGGAATAGACATCTGCATATTGAGCCTGGATGGTCAGAGGGATGTGTGTATTTATAGTAAGGCCTGAACAGGTTTTGTAACTTGGGGTTTTCTGAAGGTGACAAGAGGATTGGTAGAGAATGACAACATCCTCACATCAGGAATGAGAAGTCCTCAGCATGACCGTGCATGACAACCACAAATGGCAGGTGGCAGGCTTCTGTTACTGACTTCTAAGTCCTCCTCACAATGGAGCCACTAAAACTCCCTCCTTTTTATGCTTATAAAGCTTCATATCTATATTTCAAATCAGAAAAATAAACTTATCAAACATGCTGATTATTTTTAGACAGAAATAAAAGGCAAGCGTTAGCTAACACTGATGAGTGTGCACTGTGTACTGTATACAGATCGCCTCGCGTCATCTTCAGAACACTGAAACAGGATCTATTTTTAGGAGGCTAAGCGAGGCAGGGCAGTACAGACGGCTCCCTGTGTTTGAATCCTCTATGGGGCTAAATCTCTCCTTGCTCCAGCAATATCATCATCATCATCATACCATCAACTTCAGGTTAATTTACAAAAATGTGTGTAACAATGACTAGTAATGATGTAGTAAGTATGTATTTATTTTAAAATAAACTATTTGGCTTAGCACCCGTAGGTCAGTAGTTAGGGCACCAGCCGCATATACCAGGGCTGGTGGGTTTAAACCTGGCCCAGGCCAGCTAAACAACAATGACAACTACAACAACAAAAAAAGCTGGGTATTTTGATGGGCGCCAGTAGTTCCAGCTATTTGAGAGGCTGAGGCAAGAGAATTGCTTAAGCCTTAGAGTTTGAGGTTGCTGTGAGCTGTGACGCCACAGCACTCTACCAAGGGCAATACAGTGAGACTCTGTCTCAAAAAATAAAATAAAATAAAATAAAATAAAACAAAACTATTTTATAGCTGAAGAAACTGGATCTTACATGTAAAATCATGCCTCCAGGTCACATAGCCACATGAATCTGAACTAGGCTATAAATCCCAGCTCAGCTTGGCCCCAGCGCCTGGGCTCTCAGCTCTGAGGCCCTCCTGACTCCCTTAGCATCATTAGTGTACCCACATGTATGTGGGGCCCTTGGCTCAGACCATGGTGGCCCCCTCCCCTGGTGTCTCAGTGGGCTGTGGGGAGGGGAGGGAGAAGAGCTGATTCCATCATCATTTACCAATCACTTCTACTTGATAAGCATGACCTTGGGCATGGACTGGAACCCCAGAGGACCAGCCGCTTCTTCAGCCCCTCTCCATTCCTGGTGCCTCCCTTCTCAGGGCTGAGAGGCCTGGAGACAGTCTCTGGTTTTAGCTAGGACTCTCAAGTGTGTTTGATGAGTTTCAATGGGAAAATCACTCAGAGCCAACAGTGGTGTTTGATCTCATTCCTACTCTCATGTCTTATCCGTCTCCTGGGACTGTCTTGGAACATCTCCCATATACTGGGGTGTCCAACCTTTGCAGGTGGGAAAAGCTCAAAGTGGCCTGTATCATCCATGAGCCAGTGGCAGAGCAGAGAGCTCTCTGCATTAGGCAAAGGGAATGGATGTAAAGCACCTACTGGGTGTTGCCTGTGGCTCAGTGAGTAGGGTGTCAGCCCCATATACTGAGGGTGGTGAGTTCAAACCCAGCCCCGACCAAATGGCAACAACAAAAAAATAAAAAAAAAGCACCTACTATATCCCAGTTACTAATCCAGGCCCTTTACCTAAATTGCCTCATTTGACTTTCTCAGCAAATATCATGAAGAAAAGTAATCATCACTACTCTATGGACAGGGAAATGAGGCTCAAAAAGTTGAACAAGTTGGCCAGGCATGGTGCCTCACACCTGTAATCCTAGCACTTATGGAGGCCAAGGCAGGAGGATGGCTTGAGCTCAGGAGTTCAAGACCAGCCTGAACAAGAGCAAAACCCTGTCGCTACAAAAAAACAGAAAAATTAGGCATGGTGGTGGCATGCCTATGGTCCCAGCTACTCAGGAGACTGAGGCAGGAGGATCACTTGAACCAGAAGTTGCAGTGAGTTATGATGCCACAGCACTTGAGTCCCAGTGATAGAGTGAGATGCTGTCTCAAAAAATCAAAAAGAAGTCGAACATTTTGGTCATGGGCATATAACATGTAAGAGATAGAGTGGAAATTAAGGGGTCAGGCCAGTGCTGGAGTATGAGGCTTGAACTTCTGTGCTCAAGCAATTCTGCGTTGGCCTCCATAAGTACTAGGATTACAGGTATGAGGCACCATGCCTGGCCAGCTTGTTCAACTTTTTGAGCCTTCACCCAGCAAAACGGACCCCCATTTCCTTGTGAGGGCCTGGATCACCTCTAATGTTCCCTCCCTCCCAAATGTTTAACCCCAAGCAGGTGGAGCAGTGTAGAAACAACATGAGTTCTGGGGCCAGACAGACCTGCTTCCCAGCCACACTCTGCCAATTCGCCAGCTGCGTAATCTTGGGCGAGTTATTTGATCATCTTAGTTAATTGTGGGGGTTATAAACCATGTGTGTCAGCAATCTAGTCCAATGCACAGTGAACAGCAGGTGTTATATTTGGTTTCAGTAAGAGAGAAGAATAGACATAAAGGTTGTAAAACGGGAAGGTTCAGCTCCTGTACGTCCTGTTTCTCCCAGCAGGGGGCAGGCCAGTGCCGGGCTATGAGGCCATCAGCCAAGAGCCTGGAATTGCCAAGCAAAGCCCTGCTCCTCAGCTGGGGGTCTCCAGTGGCATCCAGAATTTGTAGGAGACTGGAGGGCAGCTCACCTCTCTACCTATGTAGGAGTCTTCCTTCTCAAAGATCAAGGCCAGGTACTCTTCAGAGTTTTTTGCAAAGAATCCATCAATCTCCGCCAACCTGCAAAAGACGAGTCTGGCAGTCACTCTCCACAGCCAGGGAGGACAAGACGACACAGCTGGAGATAGCAGACACCAGTGACATGGTGCTGCCATGCAGCCCTCTACTTCCACATGAGGCCTGGTGGAAGTCTCGGGGTGCCTGCCCTCCACAGTGGAGTAAACCAAACCCTTAGTCTCAAAAGGAGCTGCCCTTGTTCCTAAACTGGTTCTTCATTGAGCTTTTCTGTTTTGTTCTTTCTTCCTGTCTCTTTCAAGAGTCAGGACTGAGTTGGGGGGAAGGACTAGGAAGGGGTGCTGTGAGACCCATGGCGAGGCCCGGGCTTAACTGGGCATGGTTTTTTTGATCCCCTGAGAGTCTGGTGATTAGAATCCATCAGCTGCTAAGTCTCAATCTGTGGCAGGTCACTATCAACTAGGAGATTTGCTTTCTCCTCTCTGAAGTGGGTGTTAAGAAAAAGGGAAGTAAAGAATCAGGAATTCCTGGGTGCAGGAGACTTTAGAAGCTATCTGTCTAATCCAATTTCCTTATTTAAGATGGGGAGACTGAGGCCCAGTTTAAAATGAGGGTGGAAATGAATAAGAAGGCAAGTTGTATTATGTCCCCAAATCAGAGACTTAAGCTACAAATTGTTTTTAAAACTTCAAGTTTCAACAGAAAATATAAAAATGATTTGTTTCTTATTCTAATTAAAAGCAGAATATCCCCATGTATAGGTAAGAGGCCAGCAGGTGAGAAGGCATGAGGGAAGGGAGACTGTGTCTTCTTTTTATCTTCAACCTGGCCACCTATTTCCCTTTGCTGGATCCATTGGCATAGCAGTGGTTGCAGTGAGCTGCAATGCCATAGCACTCTAGTCTCAGTGATAGAGATGCTGTATCAAAAAACAAACAAAAATCCGGGTGCAGGGGCTCAGGCCTGTAATCCCAGCCCTGTGGGAGGTTGAGGCGGGAGGACTGCTTGAGTTCGAGGCTTGTCTGAGTGAGAGTGAGACCCCGACTCATGAAAAAAATGGAAAAACCCAGCCAGGTGCCATGGTGAGTGCCTGTAATCCCAGTGGCTTCAGAAGGCTGAGACAGCAGATGCCCACAGCCTGATCATGAGGTTGCACTGAGCTATGATGCCATTGCATTCTGCTCAGGGCATAGGATAGAACTCTGTCTTGACAAAAAAAAAAAAGTTGAACAATTTGACAATTTGATCTCGGGCATGCAACATGTGAGAGATGGAGTGGAAATTCAAACCCACTTCAACCAGTAAAAGGGACCCCCATTTCCTGGTTCACCTCTAATGTTCCCTTCAAACAGAAGCTATGACAAGAGGCCGATGCTGGAGCCAGCCCTTGCGACAGTCCAGATGACATGCTGGAGGCAGGGCCAGAGTGCACTCAGCTGGGTGGAGGAAAAGAGGTGGATACTGACGCTCTCAGGGTGACACCAGGTGGACGGCTTTTTAGGCCCCTTCCCCTGAAAGCAGAGCATGTTCTATGTGGGGGCCAGCACCCCTCTGCCCCATTCCCACCCTCAGACTTCTGAGAGGCAGCTCGCCTTTCATCACAGATCTCTGCCTCCTTCCTAAAGTTCTTTAAAAGGATCAGTCGAGAGAGGAGGGCAGGTTCGCCTGATTTGTGCCTTTTGAGATGCCTCAGGGCTGAAGATGTATGTGTGTGAGAAAGAGAGAACAGTTAGACAAGGACTGGAATGCAGGTGGGGTGTTTTCTGGAGAGATAGGACCTGCTCGTGGAACCCCAACCATATCAAGGTGGCTTGATGTGGACCCATGTGCTGCCTCCAAGGTCTCCCTGTGGCCCTCTGGAAGGAGGGAAAATTAGGAAAGATGACAAGAGTCTCTGTGACCCAAGGGACACAGGATATGCCCTCTCAGCACAGCTATGGCTTGAGGACATTACTATACAAACACAGAGAACAGCTTTGAGTGCCAACAGCAGCCTTCAAAGTCCTTCTCAGTACTTGGGCCCCACACTGTGTTCAAGGCTGGGCTGGCTTGAGCAGTCCCCACAGGTACATGGATTTGTTCTTTCTTGGCAAAAGTCCCTGGAGGTAGGTGTTACCCTGCCTTGAGTTCTTATCCAGAATCAGGGGCCTAGAGTTTTTAATCTACCTGCCTCCTTCTTTGGGAAAGTTTGGCAAGATACCATGTGCTCATTTTGCTTAAAAAGGGCCCACCTAGAAAGCTTCCTGGCACCAGATGCCCTGTAGCACAGGGAGCCAAGGGCCACCCATCCCCAGGCATGGTCATAGCTCAGACAAACAGCCACCTTTGGTTTACGGAGACAGGATTTCGTCCTTTTGACCCTCCACCCCCATCCTTTGCTTTCCCTTTTGCCCACTCATCACCATTCAGCCCAGTGGCCCTCCCTGGCGTAAAGTGCCTGAAATCCTTTTATCCCCCAAACATTCTGAGGGCAGGTGGTGAGAGGCAGCAGTGTGACCTGGAGAGCCCCACCCATTGTTTCCTTTCCACCTAGTGAGAAGGGCCCTGGTACCTATCAGTCAGCCCCAGGGGCACAGGGTTGCTGGGGTAGGACACAGCAATAGGAAGCCTGCCGCCTGCCGCCAGCCCCTCTGGAGTGGCTCTGGCAGACCCAGACAAAGGCAGCAGGAAGAATCAACCTGAATCCCCTGCTCCACTATTCCCACCACCCTCTCACACCCAGGACCCCAGCCCACACGGCACTAAGCCTGCCCAAGCCCAAAATACTTGACAGGCTCCAGTGGGGGACAGGCGGGGGGCCACGTGTCACGATGGGACTCCAGGGTGTCAATGAGCCTCTCCCGAAGCATCTGCACATCTGCACCAGACACTGTAAATGAAAACAGGTGTGAGGAGGGAGCAGAGAGGACGGGAGCTGCTCCAGCAGCCTCGCCAGCATCAGCCCAGAAACACAGGGTCCAGGGCATAGGCTGGTTCTAAGAGAGACAATGTCAGGAGTGGGGTTGGGGACCTCTCCTGTGCCCCTAAGCAGTGCTAAGAGACCCGTGCCTCAAAGAGTGGGAGAGTGTCCCTCAGAACCAGGACCCATGAGGATGCTCCCAGGGCTGTCTGGTCTGTGCTCTGGATGCTGACCCCATTTTGACACCTTCCAGAAACATGGGGCCCCTACCCCCTACCCCCGCCCAGGACCCCAAATGGGCCAAAGGTGAAGGACATGTTCAGCTCAGCTCCCCTAAAGGCATCTCGCAGGCTGACAGGGAGGACACTTATAGGAAAACCCAAGTCAGGCTTCACTCAGGGACTCCACACCCTTGTAGACCCTGCCGATTATCAGGGCTTTCTTCACCCCAAGAAAACTAAGACAGAGAGGGAGGCAGGGAGGGGAAGGTGCTGACAATACCAACCCGACAACCAGAGCCAGGTCACCCACCTGGCAATGTTTCTCCTGAGCCATCCTTAGTAAAGGCCTTGAAGAACTGCAAGGGAACACACAGCAAGAGTCAGTGACATGTGGTGGCTGAGCACAGACCAGGTTTAACATGGATCTGCATTTCAAATCTGGCTGTTTATTCAGTGGGCTGACTGGGCAAATTACTAAACTCTTTTGAGCCTCCATTTCTTTATCTGTAAAATGGAGGATGGGGGGTGCTGCTCTAGGAGCTGGACACTGTTTCCCTCTCATCTAATCCTCCCCCACAGCTCTGAAGCACCCAGGAACGTGTAGGCAGCAGCTCATACCCTTATTACAGTGAACCAACCCTTCCTTCCTTCCTTCTTTCCTTCCTTCCTTCTCTCAAGACCAGGTCTTGCTGTGCTGTGTAGGCTGGAATATGGTGGTGCAATCACAGCTCACTGCAGCCTTCAACTCAAGAGTTTGAACTTGGGCTCAAGCAATTGTCCTGTTTCAGCCTCCTGAGTAGCTGGGACCTGTCTAACATATATATTTGGTGTGGATGTAGGGGTCTTACTGCATTGCCCATGCTGGTCTTCAACTCCTGGCCTCACGTATGCCTCTGATTTTCGCCTCCCAAAGCACGGAAATTATAGGTGTAACCCACTGCACCCAGCCTAGGAGAACCATTTCTATAAAGCACCAGTAACTAGCATACAATTATTGAAAAATATTTATTGCATGAAGTAACACTGCTGTTTTTTCTTGCACACCCATCTAAAAAAAAAATAAAGGTAAGTCACTTTATACACTCCTTGGAACAGGTCAACTTTTCTCTATGTCAATCTGTCCTTGTTCCTTATCTTGAAAAATGGGGCATAGAGGCTGGTGACTCCATCCACTGAGAACTCCCAGCCCAACACAGTAGAAACTCAAACAAGGGAGGGGTCTCCAGAATATGTCCTCTTGAAGGGTGGGCCTGAGTACCTGGAGAAACAAGCCTTGCTACAGACAGGCCAGTTTAACTCATGGCTTGGTCCTCTTTTCCCACGTCCATGACACCCTAGGCCTTGGGTGGGTCTGTTACCTCCTTTGTGTAAGAGGACGGAGAGAACCAAGGACAACAACTTACAATCTGGGCTTCTGCCCAAGCGGTGGGATAGCTGCCAAGGCTCTTGCCTATGCTTTCCTGGTTCAGGAGGGAACAGAGTTGAGCTGCCCTGACCGACAGCTATTGACCTGCCTAGGGAAGAGCCTGCAACCTTCTTTTGGAGGTCCCTAACCTCCAGGCCACTTTTGGCTACCCTGGGCCTCTGCCTCCAACAACATGGCCATTTGGCCTTATCCCAAGCTGGTGTCTGAGTACAGGCTCTGGGATCTGGCAGACTTAGTTCAAGGTCTGGCTCTGCTATGCTCGTGCTATGTGACCTTGGACAACCCATCAACTGCTCTGAACCTTAATGTTCTCATCTTTAAAAGGAGGACTTTTAAAGCACTATCAACCTTTATGAATTGTTACAAGACGCTATGTCTACAAAAAATAGAAATCATACAATATATTCAACAACAATACGTCTAATGTGCGTGGCACAGTATCTAGGGCCCACAGCAAGGAATCGATAAATATTAATGGCATTGTCATTACCATCCCCTCCGTCTTTTCTTCCTTTTAAATTCTAAGAAGCGGCTTGGCGCCTGTGGCTCAACCGGCTAAGGCGCCAGCCACGTACACCTAAGGTGGCGGTTCGAATCCCCAGCCCGGACCCGCCAAACAACAATGACGGCTGCAACCAAAAAAAAATAGCCGGGCGTTGTGGCGGGCGCCTGTGGTCCCAGCTACTTGGGAGGCAGAGGTAAGAGACTCGCTTGAGCCCAGGAGTTGGAGGTTGCTGTGAGCTGTAATGCCAGGGCACTCTACCAAGGGGGACAGCTTGAGGCTCTGTCTCAAAAAAAAAAAAAAAAAAATTCTAAGAAGCATTGATCAGCTAGAACTTATTTGTTCCAGCCATTTGTAAGCAGAAAACTAAACTGTGAAGACCACCTGCCAGCCTCTCCCACACCAGGAGCAAAGACCTCAGAGACACCCCCATCTTTCCCCACCTGCAAGCCTCTGCTCCCCTGGACCCCACCTAGACCCTATTCCTGCAGTATTCTCTGTCCTTCCAAATGTTAATGTAAAAACTTTTATTCTGGATGAAAACCATCTACTAAGGCCATATATGTTTGTAATAGTGTTCTTTATAGTTATTGAATTTTATGTGACCTCGTAAAATTATTGTATTCTAATATTTATAAAAATGATCACAGATTTCCTGGATAACGACACAAGATCAAGTTGATAATGCATGTTAATTTGGTTTGCTCACAAATAACAACTACAGGGTGATTTCAGAGCTGCAGTATGTACAGGCTGATGTCCTTGTTTATGTACAGATAGGACAGATTTGACTGGTTTCCATAGATCTGAGAATACCACCAGTATCATGAAGCATCCAACTGTGTGGCATTCCCACAGTAACAGCTGTTACCTTCAGTTCCGAAAGTAACATTGTCATTTTTTATCTCAAACCATCAGGTCACCCAACCTGGAGCAGGTGCCCATATTGAAGGGACTGGCATCACTTCTATCAAAAGGCATCCTTGGCTTGGTGCCCATAGCACAGTGGTTATAGTGCCAACCACATACACCAACGGTGGTCGGTTCGAACCCAGCCCAGGCCAGCTAAACAACTGCAACAAAAAAACCAGCCAGGTATTGTGACAGATGCCTGTAGTTCTAGCTACCTGGGAGGCTGAGGCAAGAGAATTGCTTAAGCTCAAGAGTTTTTGAGGTTGCTATGAGCTGTGACGCCACAGCACTCTACCAAGGGTGACACAGTGAGACTCTGTCTCGAAAAAAGAAAAAAGGCATCCTCTCTGGGTCCAGCTGAGCCTCTCAAGGCCATAGTTTCCAGGACGGGGAGCCAGAGAGACCCAGGGCAATGCAGGGACCCAGAAGCCTGCACTCAGGTACAGCAGAGAGGAAAGCCTTTCCTACCACCTCAGCCCTTATTCCCTTCTGTCCTTAGAAGCTTTCCATTGACCTTCCAGAACATCAGCACCTAATCTCTGGCTCCTACACATCACACTCCCTAGGGACTTTTCTCTATCACTCTCTCTTTTCCACCAGCACCTTCTCTAGCCCTGCAAACAGATTCCAATCCTCTTAACCTAAAAAGGAAGGAAGGAAGGAAGGAAGGAAGGAAGGAAGGAAGGAAGGAAGGAAGGAAGGAAGGAAGGGAGGGACAGGAAGAGAAAGAGGCTGGGAATCAAGAGGCACTCCTCCCCCCTCCAGTTATGACATTTCCTGTGTCCCTGCACTGCCAAGCTTCTCACAACAGCATTTGCAATCACTGTGTCCCATGACCAGGCTCAGGCTTTGGCTCTGGCCCCACCACTCAGCCGAAGCTGTTCTAGGAAAGCTCAGTGGTGACCTTCTCTCTATCTGATTTGATGTCACGCCTGCCTTCTTTGCCCATCCATGGCCAATGCCTATTATTTTCTTGTGCGTTTTCTTGATACTCCCCTTTGCCTCATGTCACCACCCTCCTCTGGTTTGCTTGACACTGACCAGCCCCTCTTGGCCAACCTTGCCCTTGTCCTAGCCTCATCTTGACCACTTTCCTGTGTCCATTGTCCTCTCCATCTCCTGCCCTGGTCCCTTCACAGCCACAATGCAGCTTATGACACTATCCTCTTGAAAAAGCCCTTGAGGGCACCGTCACAAAGAGGGCGCCCATCAGCCTCCTTACACGTCCCTCAAGGCTCCTCAGCCTGGTGGCCCACCTTCGATTGTCCTCCCTCCTCTGCCTTCGGTTCTTTGAGGTTCGAAGCCTGGCAGCGGCTGGAGCAGCCCTAACAGCCCAGGAGTGCGCCAGACAGCAGCCTCTGCTCCTGGAGCCCTGTGGGCGGGAACTGCTGGCTACCGCCATCATGTCTGCTGCAAATCCGGAGACTCCAAACTCAACTATCTCCAGGGAGGCTAGCACCCAGTCCTCATCATCTACAACCAGCCACGGCTATGTTTTACCAGAAGGCAAAATCATGCCAAACAACGTTTTTGTTGGTGGAATTGATGTTGGGATGGATGAAACCAAAATTAGAAGTTTCTTTGCTAGATATGGTTCAGTAAAAGAAGTGAAGATAATCACAGACCAAACTGGTGTGTCCAAAGGCTATGGATTTGTTTCATTTTATGATGTGGATGTGCAGAGGATAGTAGAATCACTGATAAATTTCCATGGTAAAAAGCTGAAACTGGGCCCTGCAATCAGGAAACAAAACTTATGTGCTTATCATGTGCAGCCACGTCCTTTGGTTTTTAATCCTCCTCCTCCACCCCAGTTTCAGAGTGTCTGGAGTAATCCAAACACTGAAACTTTATATGCAGCCTCCAACCATGATGAATCCTGTAACTCAATATGTTCAGGCATATCCTCCTTATCCAAGTTCACCAGTTCAGGTCATCACAGGATATCAGCTGCCTGTCTCTAACTATCAGATGCCACCACACTGGCCTGCTGGAGAACAATACCTCCGGCTTATACAGCTGTTAATTACCACTGTAATGAAGTTGATCCAGGAGCTGAAGTTTTGCCAAATGAATGCTCAGTTCATGAAGCTACTCCATCTTCTGGAAATGGCCCACAAAAGAAATCTGTGGACCGAAGCATTCAGACAGTGGTATCTTGTCTGTTTAACCCAGAGAATAGACTGAGAAACTCACTTGTTACCCAAGATGACTACTTCAAGGATAAAAGAGTGCATCACTTTAGAAGAAGCCAGGCAATGCTTAAATCTGTTTGATCCTCTCTGCAACTTTCTAGTCTCAAGCAAAATTGCTGGTTTTTGAATATTAAGAGGATGATAGTTTTTCACTATTATAGAAATAGAAATTTAATTCTGAATTTTGATAAATCACACTCAGACTTTATGTTATATTATTAGATTGTCTAGTTTTATCTTAAATTGAAACTGTTGTTCATTAGATGCTTATTTAGAAACTAGTTTTGTGTTAAATATATAGTTGAAAATAAGAAAAATAATTGAGACTGAAAGGAATAACTTTAAGATTAATCTGCAAGAATTTTTTTAATTGAAATTAACATTTTAAGAGTTTAAAAAGCAAATACTGATTTTCAAAAATTATTTTTTAAAACCTATTTTGAGAGGTCAGAATTTTGATAGTTTCAATACAAGCATTTCACTTCTCCAACAAATAATTTTATGAACAGTACGATTTCTGTAGTTTTGTTCTTAGTATTTATGTTTTGCCTAGAAATTTACCACAAAAGCAGAATTTTTAAAACTGCATTTTTAATCAGTGGAACTCAATATATAGTTAGCTTTATTGAAGTCTTCCTTGTCTAAACCCAGTAAAAC